>OMLB01048911.1:0-10966 GCA_900302555.1 Myripristis jacobus | reverse complement strand
ATGGGGACAATGATAGAGAGGAGCGCCTTCTAGTGGACTGGTGCTGCAGTCTTTATTTCAATTCTGTTGAACTGTCCATCAATATGTAGATGAAACTAGAGGGTAATATAATACATATGGTGTGTCTCAAATCGCGCACTTCCGTTAGTGCACTGTCTTTAAGTACACTTAGCTGACAGTACACTTACCGGCACAGTGCGCGAATTTCGACAGTGAAGGGTGTCTCAATTGGCGCACTTCCCGTTGTGCACTTACCGGAAATGACGATCGACACAGCCGGCATCAGGCGAGCCGACCGCGGCACCGGCCACTCACCTGTCAGATCCGGCGGCTGGCCCGCCTGACGCCAACCGGAGCCGCGGCCGGCTTTGGTTTTCGGTGGTAAAGTTATCCAGAAGTAGACGTGTACACATCCTATCTTCAAAATAAAAGCATCACCACTGCTTCTAAGGTATTAGTTTTATTTTTGTAAACAACCGGAAGTGACTACTTTGCACAATCGCTAGCTTGAGAGTTAACCGAAAACGTCGGAGCAATTTTCAAAACAGACGTTATTTGGACAAACTGACCACATATTTGGAATCTACGTGGTTACTTTCTCGCCTGAAAATTAAAACCTAAGAAAGTGACATATTAACAGTCGTAAAATGAAAAGTCAAGCCAGCTTTTTTAGCTAGCTACTTCCGGTCAGTGGTGCCGTTAGGGTGAGAAGTTTCCATCGTTCCACACTCAACTTTTTGACCGTTTTGAGTGTACATCCGGCTATTTGCAGTGCACTTCATTTTGTTAGTATTTTGTTAGTATTTTCAGTGTGAACGCACTTATGCACTCAAAATACTAAGTGTAAGTGCGGAAGTGCGCGATTTGAGACACAGCAGCTGATTTGAGGCTACATATTATCTGGGATTTTAGACATTGTAATGCCATTGTAACATGACAGTAAAGGGATTTTGTAAGATTATTAGACTGTTACCTGCTTCCACCTGCATGGCCACATTTCTAATGTTTATCTGTCAGAAATCTTGCGTCTGGTAATATCCGTTGAAAGGCCCCAAAGTCGTTTAAGCATTTTCATTTGGCCTTGACTCTCTCTATTTTAGTCGGAAGTCTTCATCCTGGCATACGTCCCTGCGCATCCGGAAGAAGTCTGAGAAGAAGGAGAAGGAGGCAAAGAAGGAGACCAAGCTGGAAAATGGTTACAGGAAGTCCAGAGAAGGCCTGGCCAATAAGGTTTCAGTAAAGGTGAGCTCCTCCTTTCAGTTTAGGAAACTCCAGCTGCTTTGCCTCTGCTGCAGTTCATCTGTCCCTCTCTGACATTTTTTACTTTTTCTTTCCAGCTTCTAAATCCAAACTACATCTATGATGGTAAGTTGATGTTTTTAATAACTTTCGCACTCAGTGACCTATGAAGTGTTAGACTGATTAGACACCTCACAGTGTTGTTGTTGTTTTATTTCATTTCCTGGAAAATTATGAGCGTTTTTGTAGGAGCAGTACCCATTAATACAATTACAATTCCAGTCCACATTTGGCAGATGCTTTATCCGAAGCGATGCACATATGAGATGTTTCTATAGCTCTAAAGACATGATTTTCCTGGAAGCACCTAAAGCCGTTTTATACATTTATGGATTATAAACGAGCTGCCCTCAACACATGTGGTGCAGTTTTTCAACGTTTTTGAGCTATAATCTTCTCAACCCTGTTTGCAACAGCCTTTGACCTTTGACCCTCCTCTTCCCCCAGTCCCCCCAGAGTTCCTTGTACCCCTGAGCGACGTGACGTGCGACAACGGAGAGAGCGTCACCCTGAGGTGCAAGGTGTGCGGTCGACCCCGAGCCACCGTCACCTGGAAGGGACCCAATCAGAGCAGCCTCACGAACAACGGCCACTTCAGCATCGCCTACAGGTGAGGAAGCCCACGCCCGGTTCAGTTCAGTTCACTTAAGGGCATGAGAGCTGGGTCTGTTTGTTGTTATTTACATGTATGTGTGGATTTGTTCCAGTGATACGGGTGAGGCGACCCTCAGGATAATCGGCGTAGCCTCTGAGGATGACGGCGTTTACACTTGCGTTGCCACCAACGACCTGGGCAGCGTAACATCGTCAGCTAGCCTCAGAGTGTTAGGTGAGTGTTTCCAGTGATTGCATGTTTTTTTGTTTGTTTGTTTGTTTGGTTGGTTTTTAACTTAACTTGGTGTTGAATTCATTTTTCTTGTGTTGCTGATGTTTTTCTCAGCTGTGTCCAGCGACGGGGTCAGAGTGAGCTGGAAAGACAACTTTGAGTCTCACTACACTGACGTGGTGGAGCTGGGCAGGTAAATCCACAATATCTCCATGCAGTACACTAAAGTCGAAATGTTGTTTTGATAATGACTTGAAATTAAGGAAATGCAAATGCTAATGATAATGGAAAAACAAGGAGATAACAGGTCACCGTGGCCTCTTCCTTCTGGCCAGGGGTCGTTTCTCTGTGGTCAAGCGTTGTGACCACCGGGGCACCAAGCGCACGGTGGCGGTCAAGATGGTCAACAAGAAGCTGATGAGGAGAGACCAGGTGACCCAGGAGCTGAACCTGCTCCAGAGGCTCCAGCACCCCCACCTCGTCAGCCTCATCGACACGTATGAAACCCCCAGCAGCTACGCCCTGGTCCTGGAGATGTGAGTGCCTGTGGTGTACATTCTCAGAAACACACACATTCAGTACATGCTCCATTTACAGCCTTTAATAGACAGTAATCAGAAATGACTGTATCAAGTGTACCAAGTGTCTTTATATATGTGCGTTTCAGGGTCGACCAAGGCCGTCTGCTGGATTACATCGTGAGCTGGGGCAACCTGACGGAAGAAAAAGTGGCCTGCTACCTTCGGGACATCTTAGAAGCTTTACACTACCTTCACAACTGCAGGATAGTACATTTGGACGTAAAAGTATGTAATTTCACCCATTAGTGCTTGATACACTTTGTAAAACAGGGGACACACACGACACGATTAGATAATCTGAGAAGACTGGACATCGAAACTTAACCAAAGGCAGTGTTTGATTTGTGTAATCAGGCCCCGCCCCCATTATGTTAAAAACATACAACCTCTCAAACTGCGAGATATTGCTGCTAAACTGCTAAATGAACAAGATCAAAACAGACATGGAGGCAGAATATGCTTTGGTCGCTTAAGTTAAGGTTAACTTGGCTCCACTTCTCTAGGTTATTCCATCTTGTGAATACTCGGCTGGCACCATCTGCATTCATTTCCTTGTGGTACATAGTTTCATGATGGAAGGTATTCTTTACATTAAAAATAATCAGTAAAATCAAGGTTAAAGTTGATCCTCTGCATGTGCCCTCTGTCTCCAGCCTGAGAACCTGCTGGTGGCTCACAGCTCCAGCGGCCAGCCGACAGTCAAACTCACGGACTTCGGCGATGCTGTCCAGCTGAACAGTGCCCATTACGTCCACCCTCTCCTGGGCAGCCCCGAGTTTGCGTCCCCTGAGCTGGTGCTGGGAGAGCCGGTGTCGATGACCTCTGACCTGTGGAGCCTGGGCGTGGTGACCTACGTGCTGCTGAGCGGCGCCTCCCCCTTCCTGGACGAGAGCGCCGAGGAGACATGCCTGAACATCTGCCGGCTAGACTTCAGTTTCCCCAGGGATTACTTCCAGGGCGTCAGCCAGGCAGCCCGGGACTTCGTCTGCCTGCTGCTGAGGACCGACCCCGGCAGGAGGCCTCCGGCCGGGCTCTGCCTCCAGGAGCCCTGGCTGCAGGCTGGCCAGGCAGACGGCCGGGCCAGAGCAGAGGGCTGCCTGGACACCGCCCGCCTCATCTCCTTCATAGACCGGAGGAAACATCAGACTGACGCCCGGCCCATCGGAGGAGTCCGGACCTTCATCCAAACTCGTCTCCAGCCCCGGATTTGAGCCCCAAGGAGAGATTGACAACCCTCAGCCCCTACCGCCTTGAGCTTTTTCATAGATCCGACCAGATTGGATAGACAGAAGTAACAGCGTGAAAACGATAGTACACGTATTAGTTGAAAATATTGTGTAGCTTATTGTCTGTAAGTGCTAAGGCTGAAGGGGCAGCAAGTCCTCCGGAATCGGGCATTGTCAAGGGAGGCGAAGTAATGAATGCTGATCTCATCCTCTTTCACAAAATGTTGATTTATTAAAGTTCTGTGGTCCTTTCACCAATTAAATTGAGGCCATCTGAGGTCTTAAGCCAATCAGAGCCCTAGAGAACAGAGTTCTCACCAATCACACAAAAAGATGGATGTCCTTGTCTACTGCTGCTTGCTGGTTTCAACTCAAAACCAATTTTGTAGTTAAGTAAACAAAAATAGAAAAAAAAAAACGTATGAAGTAATTTATTTTCCTTTGCGAGAGTTAAAGCCGATCAAAAGAGCCACGAGATCGAGCCTTGACGCCACTGCACAGAGTAGCAGAGCTTTCAGGAGAAAGTGATGCCAACAAGCTAGTGATAGCGCTGAGAGCAACGCCGCCCGTCCCTCTTGTTGCTAGAGAGGGACAGAGACATTGTGTTTTTGCTCTTTTACACTAACTGTAAGTCAAAGACTTTTGAGAAGCACCCCTTTTCTTAAAGAAACAATGTATACAAAGGAAAGTACTGTCTATAAATTTTCAAGAACATGTTTGAGAAAAAACAAAACAAAACACAAATATAGTAGAAAATGCTCATCAGTTGAAAGTTGCTGTGCTACTCGGGACTCTGTAGACACCCGGTCCTGGAAAGACTTTCCCAGCGACGGAGCCTCTCGACTTTGCTGAGACATTTATACATCCGATCAGAGCTTTTTGATTGCTGCGCTTACAGTATGTACCCAATCTAAGATACCATGATGACCATGTCGCAAGTAACAATGCTGCACTGTCCGATCTCTGAGAAGAAACAATAGACAAAACGATTCATTGTTGGCTTTTCCTAGAACAAAATTGTGTTGCGCAGATATAAGATGTTTAAGCCTTACTTTGTATATAGACTTTCAACTGCCTTCTCTCCCTCACGTTCACAGCGGACGCCTGCTCTCTGAGCGGCAGGACAGATAACTCTCGCAGATTGTCGTTAGGGCGTCGGAGCCCCGAGCGGCTGCAGGGATCGCCAATCGGATGGGAGCGAACGCGGAGGGGGAGGAAGACAAATTACTGTAAATGCACTCATTGTATGTTACGTTTCTGATTCTTATCATGTGCAATGTTGCGGCTTTAACATTTTATGCAACTATTTATGAAGACATCTGTTGTATCTGTAATAAATCTAGAGAAAAGCATGTACTTGGTACTGCAAGCACTGCTGGTAGTTGTGTTTATTTGCTGATTTGATCTGTTGAGTATTTTGACTTCCAGGCCAATTTTTAGGGGTCACAATCTCACATTACGGTTTGATCAAAAATAATTTAACACTTTTTTTGTACTGTACTGTACGCCTATGTAGTTGTTGGTACACCAAAGTTGCTCTAGCTTTACAGTACTTAATTAAATGTTTTATTGTGATTATGTCTCACTTAAGTTAGGTATACTATAACCACAAGGAATAACTGTTTACACAACACAAACACTACATCGGAAGGACACGATCACTTTGCTGCGTCCTCCATTCCCTTCATCGCAACGCAGGGAATCACTGAAAGACGATGCTGTTTTAATTTAGGTAGGAATGAGCAATGCCGTCTCATCTGAAGAGCTACGTGGCAGATATTTTTGCATCTTTAGACGATTGCCGTTCACACTCTGTGTACAGATACTGTTTTGCCAAAATCTGTGTTTTATAAAAAAAAAAAAAAACCCTGTTCCTGTAGAGGAGTTAACATTTTAGAGGAAGAGTGATGTTCTGGTTCTGTGCTCTTCCAACAGCACAAACTCAAACACGAGTGTCGCCGTCACTCGTGATTTGACATGATTTGAACTTCATGAACATCCTTGCTGGAAATCAAAGCTCACACACACGCAGAGCCAAGAGCGTCGCCGCCTAACTTGACTAAATGTGTTATTTTGTGGTTGGGATGCATTACCAGGAAGAGAGAGAGACCCCAGTCCTGCTTCTATGACCTTTTTTTATTTATTATTATTATTTAGTGTGCAAAGGCCATTAAAAACAAGGACACTTGGACTGGATACCTCAGTTTTCATTTCTTCCTTTTTTTTTGTCTTGTGTTTCCAGTTTAATTTGTTTCATGATTATTATTTTTTTGTTTGTGTTTTTTTTTTTTTTTTTTTTGTTTGTTTTGTTTTATCATTTAAAGGGGAAAAATATCTGATCCATTGTCTTTAATGAGAGTTACAATACAAACTATGAAACTGATGAAAACATTAAGATTGCGGCCTTTTCCTCACTCAGCTAGTGTCCTGAATGTGGAAGACGTGGAGTCATTTCATCTCATTCAGTCTTAAAATATTTTTTAAACATGTAAAAAAATAAATTGCCAGAGGGGAAAATTTCTCATTTCACAACTCCAGAAGCATCTCAGTTTCAGACCTCATTACACGCTGGCTCCCTCCTGCCTGCCTCAAAATATCAAACGGGATTATTTTTGCTGTTTTTTTTCTTCACAGCGCTACAAACAATTTAAATCCACCTGTAGAATCCTTTACATAAACAAAAATCTGTTGAGCCTTGAATCCCCTTTGCAATACTTTACATTTGGAAATATTTGTTGCTTGTTGCCTGTCGTGGCCTTCAGTGGGACTGGATTTGCTCTGGTCTCAGTTTTGACTTGACACCTTCTGAAACTGAATTGGATTTAGAAATAAAAGCCAGTATCGAGGTATTTGATCAAAGATACTGTGATAATTTTGTTTGTATCACCCAGCCCTAATTTAGAAAGAAAGGATTGATTTGCCTTGGAAAACAACATTCAGTGACATTTCAAGTTGTAATTTCTAAGCAGTGCAGGTGCCAGTTGGTGATGAAGCGGCTTAGTAGGAAAGGTCTGTTTGAGGTTTTCTCGGAGAGCGAAGGCCTCGTCTGCCTCTCTCACACACACTCACACACACACACACGTGGCCACGGTCCACTGCCTCCCTCCTGGCAGCACGTCGTGTCCTGGGAGGCCGAGGTTCACCGCCGTGGAGCCGCAGACTGGGAGCCGTGAAGGAGCGTCGGCTTTGTCTTCAGACGCCTCCAAACGGGTGAGTAAACCGCTGAGGGGGTTTGTACCGGGAGGGGAAAGTTGCATCTCATCTAGCAATCCTAATCATCACATTCCCTCCTGACAAAAATGCTCATTTATTCATTTTCCAGGTTCATAAATTACACCCATTTAAAGATCACTGCCATAATGCTCATTTTGCAGTGATAAAACCTTGAAAACAGCACAGTCTCATCGTTTGCCGCGCCATAACCCAAAACAAAAGAATTCAAAAGTCCACTCGTGACAGCTCAGATTATTCAAGTGTGCATGTCGCATGATTCTGAGTCAAATCTAGCACTGTGCTATCTTAGGGAAGAGTTGGGGAAATCCCTTGAATTGTTAACAGACTTACACGCGTGGGTGTGATCTCTTAATCATGCGCCGAGTGTTATCGAAGGTCTCTTTGAGGGCCTGTTGCATAATCCCTAAATGTCACCCACATTTCATGAATAGTACTAACAGTATAAACATTAATAGTACCAGCTCCTTATAGTGGATGCAGTGTGAAGGCATGAGGTGTTTGCATGGCAGGCAGAAATAAAAAGAAACCCATTTTACAATATGAAGTTCTGCAGGACCAAGATGTTATGTAACTGGAGCATAACTGGATGTTATCTCAAGTGTAGGCTGGTGTATCTCCTGTGTGTGTGTGTGTGTGTGTGTGTGGTCAGGAGTGTGTGAACATCCATTTTTAACAAGGCTTCAGTTACGGTGAAGTTATATGCTGCTTAATGTCTCACTGCATTATAATGAATTAATACCTAGAGTGCAAACAGGTTAATTACAATTATTTGCCATGATTTCATTTATTCATTAACTCTGCAGCAGCCACAGTGAAATATAATGGATATAAAGGAAACAAGGGCAGTTACTTTTCTATGATCTATCATTCAAATGTAATGAATAAACACATTTGAATTCATGTGAACTCAAAGATTCGTCTAATGGATGATCATTTCTTATTTATTTCATAGTTGATGCTTGTTTATTCATCAGCCTATTAGCTCACCAGCACTGAAACACAGCACCTGCTTGCTTCATGTTTAATAGACCCTTTTTTCCCAGCGCAGTTTTGGTAATCACAGGCGTTATTAATAACATTAATTAAGGCTCTCCTCCAGCAGGGCCAGGTGCTGTTCCTGCTGGCTCACTGGAACGCCTCTGCTCTCGTTAATTTTGTCAGCAACGCCTGTGATTATCCTGCTGTTTCCTGTCAAAATGGCTGCTGTGAGAAGAGTCTCCAGTCTCCATAAAGTGAAGCGCTCCCACTCGAGTAAATATGATCAGAACCGAACTGATTCCCTGCGTTCACACACTAATGCAGGCGTTTACTGTGATCTATGCTTCTTGATCTCACCACTAGATGGTGGGAAAGTCCTCGTGCGTCGTCTCAGGTTTTACTTCATAAGGGAAAGTTCTGCATCCTCCTTCAAAATGAACATCACAGCTTCAGTTTCACATTCACACGTGGAGGTGCAGCAGGAAGGCGCCGCACACCTGAGCCGTGTCTCTGCCCACGTGGAGCGGGACACGTCAGCGCTGGCCGTGTGGGAGATGTGATACTGGCACAGTTACCCGGCTGGATTATCTGATCTTCAGTACATTCCGGATTATTCCGCCCTGACAGGGCTAATCCACGCATTAAGAGTGAAGGGAGGGTGAAAACTTACAGCGCCGAAGCCTTTGGATCAGCAGTAAAATCTGCAGCCCGGTGACTCAAAGCACACAGCTGACAGATGAGTAGGTCACTGCTGTAAAAACCCTCAAGGCCCCGCGAGCAGAACAGCATGGATTACACGCAGCACCAGGCCACACGTTCAGTTTATAGCAATGTCGTCTTTTATTCTAATTTCCAATAAACAGAGAATATATCAGTCCCTTATTTGTACAAAAATACCTGAACAGGATACAATGTAGATCCAGGAGGCGTTACAGACGTTTACAGAATTAAGCAAAGCACAGTGGGGTTATCTTAAAAATGATTACCATTCTTTTGCTCCTTTTTTCTTTCCCTGAAATGTTTCTTTTACTTTTGAAGACAGCTTATGAGGACTTGAATCCAAAACAAACACACACACACACACACACACACACACACACAAAAAAAAGATTAAAATCGAGTCAACATTTTCATCTACACTGTGAGTCACCAACGTGGATGGGACATCTATGCAATTTATACCTGAAATCAGGGATTAGTTCCAGTAGGATTATGATTCACAGTCCCAGCTAACTGCAAATGGATGTAGTGGACGGATGGCGACTAAAGACTCGCTACTGTTCAGAAACAAGAGGCACCTGCTGCAAGAAGAGGCTTGCTTAAGAAAAAAGAATTAAAAAAACAAAAAAAACGCTTTGTTATGCACCATGAAATCAGAATAAATGGAGGTTGATAATGAAATGCACAACCCTCTTGAGCCTACGGCGTATAATTGCACTACTTGTGATGAAAAGTGTACAAAAAGTGTTGAGACGGCAAGAATATCCCCCATGATAAAGTGTGGATGAAAAACCTGGTGTGAAAAATGATGATGTGTGTTTTCTTGAGGCTTGAGTGTACAACTGGCAGCCAGAGAGAGAGAGGATATTCAGAAGACGTGGTTTTAGATGAACGACATCATGTAAATAGACAGAGTTGGATGCTAGCAGAATCTAAAAGACTCTGACAGCCTGTCAGCTTATACACACAACTGATGTTCAGAAATTTGACAAAGTCAAATATCCAGTTTGATTGCTTAAAAAAATCAGCTTAATTTAATACTGTATATACTGTGGTATATTCTTTTATATATATATATGTATATATATATATCTATACACACACACATATATATACATATGTGTGTGTATACATATGGTCATTTTGTGGCAAAAACAAAAGAAAAGTATACAATAATGTCAATATACACACAATCATAATGGAAAGAAGGACAAAATAAATCATTCTTCATTTTACATGGAGTTATGAGCAAAAGCATAACACCCCATACATAGTGATCTGTGACCTAGGTACAGTGTTAGATCTACGTCTTCTCCATAGCTTCACATACTTGGAAAACAAATGATACTGTGTACTGGTATATTCATATGCGTGGACGTGTGCACTGGGCTGCATCAGAGCACAGTGATCAAAGTGGAGGGGGGACGGGGAGGGGGGGGAGCAAATGAGAGGACGCCGCTTGACCGTCCTGATTTGACCCATGTGGATGTCGTTTTTTTCCTCGTTTCGTTCTCTGCGTCCCTCTCTGACAGCACAGGAGGGCACCTCTGCTTTGGAGCAAGAGAGGCCTGCTGGGAATGCTGGGATACCCCCCAAAAACAAGGCGCCGCAACCCCCACCCAGCATGCCTCTCTCTCTCTCCTCTGAGAACTCAGTGGCATCGCTTGACTTAACCAAGTGCGCCCGGCACAAATGCAACCTTCCTGTTTAACTGCATCTAAAAGGCAAGTACGATAACCAGCAGAGTGAGCGATCCTGAATAGTGAATGTAACAGTCTGACACACACACACACACACTCACACATGCTTGCATACACACACACTTTCACCGCAGGGTCATAGCTTACAGGCTGGACACAGGTGGGAAAGGGGGGCGGGGGGTTCAAGCATTATCCAATCCCTGGGGAGTCTGCCCTGGCTGGCTAAGGCCTGACTGGTGGAGCGCAGAGCTGGTGAGTCGGTGAACGCCGGCGATTGGCTGACTGGTGGTGGCAGTGGCATGTGTGACAATGACAGTACTCAGAGAGAGAGAGAGAGAGAGAGAGAGTTAGCCTGGCAGGGAGCCCAGTGGCCTTGCACTAACCCTATTTACTGTAAATCTG
>OMLB01048910.1:0-12555 GCA_900302555.1 Myripristis jacobus | reverse complement strand
AAAAAAAAAAAAAAAAAAAAAAAAAAAATTGAACACTTTTTATAAAAAACAAACAAACAAACAAACAAAAAACAGGTCAAACCACAAGATTATTTACTGTAAACAAACAAGGAGGGAGAGACCTTTACTTTCTGCCAATACCAGTTTAAGTGCATAGGGGATGTGAGGATGTAAGAGGATCAAATTAACAGTGATTTTGTGGTTTACACTATAGCAGCTGCTCGATAAAATGCTAAATAAGAAATCCTTCCATTTTAAGCAGTGTAATCCTCCCCATCTTAAGAAAAGATTCACTGGTGAATGAGTATCTAAAACCACTTTATTTATTTAAAAAGACAGACAGACCGTGTGCATTTGTTCGCTTTTATCTGTGCGCAGAGAATATTGATTGGGCATTTAGTATTTTTTTTTTTTTTAGTAATGCTTGCTCACATTCACACTTGGGAAACGTCTATTTCTTTCACACTCTAAAAGAATCTCATTTGACAAGTAAATAAAATAATTTTATTGAAATTCTTCTCACTTCAAGTCACATGTGATATAATGTGTATCGTACTATATATGATGGCAATACTGAAAATATTCAAGTGTATAAAACGATTCAAATTTGGATTACAGTCTCAAAAACATCATCTGCAAGTACCATTAAATGTCTCAGCAGCAGTGGTGGGTGTAGTACTGAATCTGTACTCAAGTAAAAGTAATTTCTCCCATTAAAATCGTTTGACAAACATAATCCTGTAAATGTTTAACGGCACTTGGTCAATAAACTATTCAGAGTCATTTTATGCACGTCCAAGCCGAGTTTTAAGTCTTTATTTTTTTCCTTGCTTCGATGTGAAGGGCGCGGCATATGAATTGCGCACGCACACAATGAAATATGATGATGTTGATGATGATGATGATGATGAGCCTACAACGTTAAGAATTATTGCGGCAGTAACACGGGAGATAAGCACTTCTGAGTAAAGTAGGGTAAACCTATACTGTTTATAGAGACAAACCAAACTGTGCATCACGCGTAAAGCCCAGCAGGACAGTTTCTCCCTTTGCTTCTAAGTAAATATTAAATATTCCTGAATCCTGGAACCGGAATCCTGGGTAAATGCCAGCTGGCAGCCTGCTGAGTGACAGCCAAGATCCGTTTCAGGGTGTATTTAATGAATTCACCATCGTCATGGGCAACAGGTTAATGCCCATCACGGAAGTCACGCTCAGCGCAAAGAGAGGACTCTGTTAGCAGAAGGTAAAGTATCTCTGTCGGCTTGTGACAATGAGATGCACTCAGCGACCACCAGTTGCATAGTGTGCAGTGACTGGATTTGAGTTATATTAGTAGAACAACTAAACTTTAAATTGAAAACATAAAAACGAGACATAAAAAAACAATGTCGACGCAGAGAAAAGATACATTTAAATATGATTTTAATTTCATTGACTGTAATGGCCTCAACCTCAATATAGGTAGTCAAATGTCACAATAAAATATTAAACTGCATACTGAGTGGAATATTGCTGAGTGTCAAAGCACTATCATGTGAAGCTTTGTGCTATTTTGATTCAGTTAATAACCTGCATTAACATTTGATCACAAATTATGAAAAACCTTTGAGCTGTCATTACCATAACAGTAATGTGAGAGCACTTGATTAATTGTTGTAAAAGACATGGCGCTCTAATATGTCACATGTCACTGACCCTACAACTTGAATTTGTGTTCTTTGTGTTGTTGTTCACTTGAAGAAATTAAAAAGAACAACTGCTTGGGCTAATGAGACTCTTTTAAAACCCACTGCATAATGTCATTGTCATTAAACTAAAAAAAAAAAAAAAAAAAAAAAAAAACATCCAAGTCCCAAACAGCTTGGAATACAGTGTGAACTGATTCCACCCCTGGTACAGAGTAAGTTCAGGTTTATTTAAGGCCCACAACAACAAACAAAACAAGATACCAGCACCTGACTTTAAGCCTCATAGAATAAACATGTCAACACACAAGGTGTTTATGAAAAGTACCACTGGTAGAGGTTATGAACCACATGGTAGTCCTTATCTTGTGACATGTGTTTGCATGCGAGGCAGATTGGGTGAATGAATTCATTGTTTGTGGACAGGAGGTGAGGAGTGGCTTGGTAGAACTCCCTCCACCGAAAGTAACGAATGTACACCTCGTCGTTCTTGTCTAGGTAGAGCAGAAACTTTGCCAGCGACTTTGCGTCAGAGAAATCATTTATGTGAATGAATGAATCAGCTGGGAGGAACTGCTCGTAATTATCTCTTGGTGGGCCCAAAACTATAGGCACTGTCCCAGCCACAAGGGGCCCGTTGACTTTTTCTGTGATATAGTCTCTGTGGACTGAGTTCTCAAATGAGAGGTAAAATTTACAGCTGCCTATAGTTGAGTAATAGTCTTCATATTTCAGATGGCTGCCTCCAAAAGCCGTACCAAACACATGGATCTTGATGTGTTTGTCCAGTTCTCTGTAATATCTTTCCCTCATACCTGTCCCAGTCGAAGGGTTGCTGTTGCTGACAATCCAACACACCAACTTGTCTTTTTTTGGCAAAACAAAGCCTTTCTTCATCTCTGCTGTCTTGATTATCAGATCATTCCTCACAGTAATGTCAGCATCTCTTCGGTAGCTCAGCGTTAGGTTGAACAGGTTCTCCAAACCAGGTATCTTCTGCGTGTTTGTCGGGGACTCCACATGGAACCAAATCCACTTCTGAAAAGCTGGTCGCGGAGTCTGCGGCATGTTTCTCAAATGCCAATCAATGTCTTTGTGAAAGAAAATGACACCCTCTGCTCTGGGGTACAGCGATCTGTCATCAGTCAGCACACAACTGTTAACTTGGAAGTGGGTAAAACAGATTCTGAAGTCGAACTTCACACCGAGGGGCCAAAACCAGAGTAAGACTATGGGCTTTTCTTCATGATCTTCCCAAACAGGTGGTGGAGACGGAGACTCAGGGCAGGAGCCCTGAGATGGTGGCTCAAAGTAAAGAAAATACAAAACAATTGAGCACAATAGCCCAAGAGCAGCTATTTTCATTAATTTCAGTGTTTTATTGGAAGCTACCATCATCTGTGGAGGCAAAGACAGAAGCTAATGTGATGGCCAGTTTGCTACACTGCATTACAAGAGGCAATAAATCATCTTATAAGTCTTACATTCTATCTAAAAAACAGAGCTTTAAAATCAGTAAATGGACTTAATTAACATACACAATTGTAAACTATGACATCCTGAGTACACAAAAATAATAATAATGATATAAAAAAAATCATATAAACAAACTCCAGTTTTCAAGCCAACCATACCTGTCTCATTCCGTAGAAGCATTAAGATTATCACCACTGAATAAAAGATGTGCTCACCCTTCTGTAGTTTCTGTGGCTGCCTCTCTGGCTGGATGTGTGTTCCAGGTGGGCTATCCAGTGGATGCACAGTCGCAGGTTTGTAACACATGCCAACGGACACTGATGGAAGGGGCTATCTTACCTCGGGAGTCTAACAAGTCTAACTAGACAAGCAAGTTGCTCATTTGCTGACACTGCTGGCCCAACCCTTTCTTATTCCCAAAGCAGCAGTGGCGATGTTTTGTCATGCCCCTTGGCATTTGACACAGATGCACAAGGCACCCTTTAGTGTCTGTATGGCCTTGTTTTGTTTGTTTGTTTATTCGCTTTACTTTGAATCTTTGTCTCATAATGTGAAATGTACACGCTTGTGTAATTACATAAATGAAGGTTGCAGACTCTTCTACAAAAGTTCCAAAGCACTCACTAAATTATTATTGGTAGTATATTATGGCTAAAGTTAACTGTTATATACAGTTCCATTTCATGTACTATCACATCACAAGCCATTTCATACCTCTGATCTGTTATTTCCTAATTTGTTATCACAGCCAGCAGCAAGTGTGGCAGTCATGCAGCCCCTCCTCTCAGTGATGGGTAAAGCAGGTCTTTCCAGAGTACTGAATCTTTCGAATCAAAGATTAGTTTACCAAATTGTTCAGTGGCTGACTAGAGCTTCAACTGCGTACTCCCACCCATTGAACTGAAGCACTGCCTACATTCAGTTCAGCTCGTTAAATGGTGACCTGAGGACGGTTGTTTGTGAGGGATTAGCCAGTGAGCTGAGAATTTAGTTGGATATAAGATACAATTTGCGCACTGAAAGCTGCTATAACAAAGTCCTGCCCTATTATGTATCGAATGTATATTTTCACAGCACCTAATTATTAAATAAAATATTTTGACATTACTTCCTACTTTAAAACATGAGAGGCAGGGAAAGGGAGAGGGGCTGGCTTAAGTGACTCAGCAAGTGTCTCTCACTCCTGGCTCATGTTCACTGTGTGCGTTCAGTGGATTAATCACCTAACATGCCCCACTCCCGCGCACTGGAAGGATCTGATGCCGGTTTCCCTTACTGCAGGTTTCACCACACATTTACGACACACAAACCCATGAACTACAGAAGGTGGTGAGACATTAAAAAAAACAGGAATTGTATATTGTTCATAACCTCGCTCATTTTAAATTCATGTGAAATCTAGTGAGTACAGGTGCAGCAGTGTGTTTGCCAAAGGGAGACATGCAAAACTTGCCCTGTAGTTGATAATCTACTGATATTGCTCATGTGGAACAGCCATTTCAAGTAGGTTTTGCTGATTGTTGAAAATAAAACATTCATGTGGGGGGCTGGTAGAGAAACAAGGAAGTGCCGAGAGAGCTCAGCTGAACCGAGAAATGAACAGAACGTCTCAGGAGGTGATGCAGTTCAGCTGCTTCACCCAAGAGATTTGTTCTTTTTGAGCACATCATATCAACACTACCCCTCCTCACTCAGACAGGAGCACCACTGTAAAAGCTAAAATAATGGAGAGGGAAAATGAAAAGAGAAAGCCAAATGCAAACACCTTGCACCTTGTGTGTGAAACTGGTTAGACTGGGGGCCGTGGAGAATCTGCAGAGGCTACATTTTTGCCCCATGGGTATTGATGAAATGAAATTTAGCTCCTCATACATGACAACCCGTTGATGACGTTAGACTGACAGACTGGCTACCTGTGTGCATTCAGAAACAGTGCCTCTGGCTATGACAATAGATTACGGATTAACATACATGTGTGCGTGTGTGTGTGTGTGTGTGTGTGTGTGTGTGTGTGTGTGTGTGTGAGGCAGCCAACTTTATATGGTGAGAATTGTGCAACCTTGAGAATGAGGATGTGTATACCACAGATGCTAAGCCACGTATGTTGGCACGAATGCAAGGCACCGTAGACACCTCCTGTGAGTGTATCCTCTGGCCCCTGCACATTCCACTGACAGGCTGTGACTGCAGAAAAATGTCTGTGGTTTTTTCGACTTTCTTACCACGCTGAAACAAAACCTTTGTAGCAGGCAAATAATGAATTAGTATCTGCTCACAATAAAAGTGGCACAAACCTGTTGATTTATGTTTAGAACTAAATAATATAAAATAAAATAAATGAACATTATGTCCCCCTCACTTTTGAAATGCTGACTGTGCTCCTCTCTGTCCAGCCCAGTATCAAGCCAAAGCATGTAACAGACCCTCCAGTCCACTGAGTCAGTGTTATATTTTGCGTCACCTCGGCGTGGAAAGCAGCAGCTTGAAGGAGCAGCAATGTGATGCAGTGTAAAGCAGAGGTGGACATAAGTTACTTATTATATTTACTCATGTTACCGGAACCGAGTGAAGCAGACACTGTCAAATTGCGGCCAGCGGGCCAATGGCAGCCCTCTTAAACAAGAAGCTTAATTGCCCGGCTGTCAGTTTTGTTTTGTTTTGTTTTTTTTTAAATCTGGTGAAGCTGAAGCACAGGTTAGCTATGCGGTAGCTCAAGAACTTGCCAGCCAATCAGTGATGGGGAAATTTTACATTACTGACAGCCAGCCACATATGGCATGATGATATTGTTGCGCCTGGGCTTCTTTTCCTCCCGTTCAGTGGTGTTATCTTTCTTCCTGGATTTTGTGGCTGTATTCACAAAAGTCCAGTTAGGATATCCACAAACTTTCAGTGCATTTCTCAGGTGTTTCTCCTCCTTTTCCTGGGACTGTGCACTCAATGGTATGTTCTCTGCCCGGTGTTGCAGGGTTCTGATCACTCCAAGCTTGTGTTCCAACGGGTGGTGGGAGTCAAAGAGTAGATACTGGTCCGTGTGGGAGGGTTTCATGTAAACCCTCAAGTGAAGGCTCCTGTCCTCTTCAAAATGTACTTTGCAGTCAAAAAAGGCCAAGCTGTTGTTCTTGGTGTCTTCCCTCGTGAACTTGATGTTGTTGTCCACTGAGTTGATGTGTTCTGTGAAGGCTTGCACTTCCTGGGATTTGATGGTGACCCATGTGTCATCCACGTACCTGAACCAATGGCTAGAACTGAAGAAGAACTGAAGAAGCTTCTTGGAGGAGAAGCGAAACATCTTCTGAAATCTACTATCAAGTCCAGTCGACCTTGCTCTTACTCTACCTGCATATCATGACCTGGATGACTGAGAATCTTCACAGACATAGAGGATGAGATATTCATGATTATCCAAAATTACAATTATCCCAATAATGGAAATTCACCACCAGATTGAATGAGCCGGACTGATTGTGATATATTAACAGAATCTTCTCTGATTTTACATTAATTTGTTTCTCAAATGCTAATTTGGACTTTTACTCAAACAATTTGTTATGAGAGTAATTGGAGGCTACCTTTACTAAATGGTCATTTTCAGCACTCCACACACCACTGCAGATAGGCTATTTCACTTTATCTCAGTCTCATGCATTTCCAAAAGTGTTAGTTCACTCAGCTGTCCCTCTAAAGAAGGCTTTCATCAAGGTAGGAAAAGGCTATGAAAGCACCGATTATTCAAATTTTTAGGAAACATAAGCAACATGAGAAGACACCCAAATGAAACATGCAAATGAAAGGGGAAATGTGGACGGGTACGTGCAAGCGAGGAATGCATTTCAAGTTCAGCAACATTTAAGCTTCCTTATCAGGCTTTGGAAGAAACATGATCTCTGTAACTTGAGGATAAACTGCCCAGGCCTATTTTTGTCAACGGTACTTTATTTGTGCATGGTAATTTAGTTTAATGTCTGCATGATTTTGAAAAGTCTGTAGGTTTTCTGGTGTGTTCACATGCTGATGGGATGCTCTGACAGCTTTACATTCGTGTGTCACTTGATTTGAAAGTCAAAGTGACAAGACAAACACAAACCAATGGCAATGTAGATTTGGTTGCTTCTTGCTTTAAAACAGGTAAGTGCTGCACCAAGTAGCATTTCCAGTTTTCTGATTTCATTTTTCTGAAGAAGCATTGTTTTAATCTGAAAGCCAACCTGGGAGGGCTCCACTGTCTCTCTGTGTTATCTGCGTTCCCTGTTGCCCGTCCCCCTATCCCCACCCCACCTGTCTCACTGAGTGTGTGTGTGTGTGTGTGTGTGTGTGTGTGTGTGTGTGTGACTCACTCCCTGTCCCCTGGCTCCTTTTCCACCTCACCTGTTGGCAATCAACTCTTCAGGATAAGAAGCGCGGCTATCCCTGTACTCATCGTCAGATTGTTCAGCCTCCTCATGTGGTAACAACTCGGCCACTTTAGTACTTGTTAATAGACTTGAATCTCCAGAGCCTGTCTCCAGTATTTCCTCAAGCCTGTTTGTTCTTCTTTGTGTTTTTCCTTGTGCCCAGGATCTCCTTGTGCCCTCTGCCTCCGTGTCTTCTTGCTCACCCAGCCCACTCCTCAGCTCACCAGCTCAGCCTGGCTTTGTTCTTCCACACCACCACCTCAGTCAGGATCTCCTACCAGCCGTCCATCCTCTCCATTGCCAGGCTCATACAACAAATAAAGAATGAACTGTCATCCTTTTTCCACCAACTTGCCTTTCTGTGTCTGCATTTGAGACCAAGCAAAAACCAAAATGTAACACTGCTGCAGAATCAGGCCAAACATGCAGGTAGATTAATTTGGAGAAAACTCTTCATTATGACGTCTTCCTTCATCTTTGAAATATGCAGTATCTTGGATAAAGTTCCCTACAGCAATGCCAATACTATTCCATTTCCTGTCCTGTCTAAGAAAAGATAAAATTCAATAATATTTCATAGGATCCTGCCAGAGGTGAGCTTGGTGTATGTGTGTGTTTAGTGTTTAAATGGTCAATAATCATTTAATCTGGTCCACAGTAAAAGCAGCAAGTGCAAGAGCAAGAATTATGGAGCTGTGTGTTGCTGTAATCTGCACTGTACTGGAGTGTGTTTACATTTGGAGTTCAAAATGAATCTTATAGTGTTGGTATTCTTAACACAGTTTAAACCCACCAGCTACAGTGGAAAAAAGGTACAAACAAAACAAAACAGATTCACACTAAATCCACAGGGTTTATTAGAATGCATGGACTTATACATGTTTTATGACTTTGTATCTTATACAGTATGTATAATCGTAGAGATCATTTTAGTCCCACAGCCAGTTTGCTGTTTCTGCTGAGGAAGGCTTGAAGTTGTACTGAAGACGCTCCTCCACACAATGCACTGCATCAGCAATGCTCACTCCATCAATTAAACAACCCAACATGCACTCCCACATGTGCACTAAGTCACACGTAACAGGAGCACACATACACACATTCAAAGACAGTGTGTCAGTCCAGCCTGAGCCGGGCAATGCACAGGTCCAAAGGTCACCAGAGGTCAACCTGCTGTCTGTTCACAGCCTTACTACAGGACATGGATATAACTGCATTTCTTTCAGAAACCTTGGACAATGTTCAGAGCAGTAGTAGCCCAAAGAGGAGAGATGTGTATTGCCTTTATAGCCCAGAGAGATTATGTGAAGTGTGATCTAAAGGCTGATGGTGCAAATCGCTGACCACTCTGAAGGACGTACCTTTACGGTGAATGCTCAAAAATATTGAGGGCATGGTAGGGGTGTAGACAAATCTTCATAACGCTGGCCAGCATCACAAGAAGTGTGGTGACTCTTCATTCTTCACCCACCATTCAAGCACTTTTTTCATACTGCTGCATGTTGCAGGTAGTTTGTCCCTGTATGCAATACGACATTCTTGCTAGATAATGTGAAAACCAAAGACAGCTAGGACCAATTTCTGATGATTTTTCTTTGTGGAAAACTTATATGAGCGGATGTTGATCAAACAGATACCTGGTAATGTGACTGAACACTTAACCTAAGCTTGCAAATATTTGACACAAATTTCTGTGCTCGTCATTGTCAGAAAAGGGAGCGAATCACGTGGCCTGTGAATTTCCCCCTGAACAGACGTTCATACACAGGACATTTCATCACAGCAATAACGTGTGCAAACATGTGAAGGTTTTACTGTCTGCTTTACTGTCATTTACCGTCATTGGCTAAATGTGTACAGTTTGATGTCAGACAAACCATTACGCATGAACAAAGATAGTGTTTATTTTAGCAGTGTTTACATATCTAGACTTAAGATTATGTGGTGACAGCTGTGGGCTGTGATTTATGCCTTCTTTGTCTCCACTGAGTGAAACTGGCAGAAAACGACGGTTTAGGACAGCTCTCACTGTTTTTCATTGAAATCAGCAGAATGATTTTCTCTAATCAGCGCTTGTCTCTCTGGTGCAGCCAGTCAATAATTTATTTTCCTCTGATTTGATGATGTTTGCGTCTCAATTCAATAATGCATCCATAATGTGGTATAAAAGACAGGGTTGAGGAGAGAAGGAAAATAGATGCAGTTAATACAGAAATGTGGGATACAGTATCAGTGGGTCAGGAGCGACTTGTCCCATGAGTTTCATGGTAAACCATCTCTGATATCCAAACACTTATGTGTGTGTGGGTGTGTGTGAAAGAGAGAGAGACCATCTCAATTCTACTTGAAAGTGTATAAAAGTAATTCTTGATATACGGCGGACTGACATAATAAAAATAATAATAATCAAAATTATAGCTGGTAAAAAAAAATGCTAAAAACGGTTAATCGACAGCAAAATAAGTCAAAAACTCCTCTTCAGTTTGTACCCCTTGTTTTCCCCAACCGAGGCTGCCATTCCTACAAAATACAGAAACATCATGAGGTTCACAAACCATTGATTCAGAAACAGAAAAAAAGTCTCCACAGGTCACGGCTCTATTGAATGAAAAAAGGTCACAAGGACGATTATAGGCAGGTGCAAGACCTCTCATTGTCAGTAGATTGATTTTCTTTAGATGGTGTTGCATATAACAAACATAATTTCCATTTTAGTTCTTCTTTCTAGTTATAGGAGTATTATAATGTAGCAGCAGATGGGGAGAAGAGAGGAGAGCTGCCGCTGGTTTGGCCTGTCAGGCCTCTGTTAGTCTGGACTGGGATGCAGCCACTGGCCTGTTGCCCACCTCACAGCTCCTGATCGATGGCCGACTTGCTGACACACTGGATCTCTCTCTCTCTCTCTCTCTCTCTCTCTCTCTCTCCTCACCGTCTCCTCGCTCCCTCACACATCTTCTCATTCATTCCCAATTGTTTTACTCACTAACACACACATACATAGATCTACGTAATGAAAAACACATGATCAGCTCTATTTAGTCTACATTCCTATGCCCTATAGAAAAGGATTTATTTAGTTTTTTTGTTTGTTTGTTCATTTTTTAACCTCATTTGTTGTCATCACAGCGTCCATCACCCTCAGCCCGTTCATGGTACTCTGGCATAGCCGCCCTGCCTTTCCTGTAGACTGCAGTGAGTTAAATATAAAAGTGCTGAATGTCAGGTCTTCTGGCCCCCTAGTGATCTCAGTGATGATCATGCTTGTGCAGAGGTGGGTGCACTTGCCCCTTTGCCTCTGGTCGTCCATGCTGCCCCTTCTGAAAAGACATTAATTTTATTTTATTTTATTAAAGAGCTTGCATTGTTGGCGCTTTTCTATGAGTGCATTTGCAATTCTGGTTACTACTGACATGATGTAAAGAGAGGATAAAACAAGGGGAACTGTAAACAGATGCTGCACATAAAAAGAGCTTACAATGTGACACAGCTAAAGACCTAAAAAAAAATGAAATCTCTAAGAATCTAAAAACATTTGTATTATGTTATGTATGTTAACAGCACTTGTCATGTTTATTTGCTGTTCTGATAATATTTATTGTTAACTAACTTATAGTGGTGTGGTAATATTTTATAGATGTTAAGTTATGTTTACAATGTGTCTTTGTTGTGTTTAATTGAGCTATGAGGAAGTTTTAATTATAGTTTTGCATTGGTTAGACCATATCGCACATTGCACACAGTTTTACATTTATTCAAATGCCCATTCCTTGTTAAACAAAACAAAACAAAAAAGATCTGGCTCCATGCACTCCTTTTTCCCTTTGAGCACCTGCTCTGCCAAAACACTCTGCACAGGTCTGGGGATAATAACAACACCAGGTGGCTGGGGGTGTGTGTGCGTGCACACTTGTGTGTATATGTGTGTGTATGCACCCATTTGGGGATTGATTGTTAGAATGGGAGTGGAGCCCAACCTGACTGCATAAAAACATGCTGCATGCACTCAGTTCGACTCAATATATATGGCTGTAACCTGTTACAACTGATATGTAAGATATACCGGCTGGTTACAACTGAGTCTGTTAAAAACAGGGTATGAGAACAAACAGCTGTGGCAACTGTTGCAACTGTCTTCCAGCATGTAAGTACAAGTTAGAAAACCTGGCATCATTTCAGCGCTCCAGTTTCTAGAATTTCAGATCAAGTGATATCAGAGCACGGCAAAAAAAAAAAAAAAAAAAAAAAAAAAAAAAAAAAAAAAAAGGCTGAACAATAACCTTTTGTTATAACAACAGACACAGGGACGTACTGTACTGAAGATGTGCTGATCTTCATTGTGCACTGCTTTGGCAAGTAGTATGATATCCGTTCAGTGGACTGCGTCATTTGTTTTACGAACGGAAGCGATGGAAGATGTTAAGTGACTTGTGTCCACAAATCATGTGCCGCCATCCAACAATAAATTTGAAAAGCAGCGAGTAAACACATTAGGGGTGTAATGGTTTTGGACCGAACCGGGAAACCTCGGTCCAAAGGATTTCGGTTTAGAAACTCATCCCGTCTTCCCGAACCTCGTTTCACTTTGGCTTCACTGCTAGTATCTGTGAGGATACTAACAGTGAGGATCTGTGAAACCGCCGCATCACCGTCGAGACAAAAATAATGGTCAAGCACACCCTCTCGTGTACTAACGCTTAAAAACCTCATCACTGAAAATATTACTCCGCCTATATCTTATTGCCCGAGTCTGTGTGGTTTCCATGGCAACACGAAACGTTTCACTGAAACCCGCATCAAAAGCCGCTGTCAGCTTTGTTAGCCTGCATAATGAACCGCTTTGTTGTCGATTTCGATTTATTTGGCGAACTAAGTTTGGATGAATGGCTGAATGAGAAGGACAAGATAGAACAGAAAAAGGAGAGATACGCGAGAGTGACGAGTGAAGAGCTGGATCAGCTGGAGAGGTCAGGAAATGAAGCCGGTACGGCCCGGTCAAC
>OMLB01048908.1:4061-26248 GCA_900302555.1 Myripristis jacobus | reverse complement strand
GCAACAAGCTAATTAGAAGATTTACTGTGCTAATTACACATGCACAGAAGTGTTGCTGGAGATTTCTATTTGGGGGTCTGCTCTGCGCGTGATTTCCCCTCGATTAAAGGCAAATGTAGCATGTAAAACTGTGTGATTGTCTTTACACCCCGGCATGATGCTGATTTAGAATGACACCCGACAGACAGCTGGAATGGCTGAGGGCCACCTGACTTCTGAGGGCTGTAAGAAAGAGACGTGCTCCAAGCCCCTGCAACCAAAAGTGAGGAATGAGTTCTGTGGCGCTGAGGGGATGCTAGACTAGAGATAACACCCACAATCCATAACATTCTGGTGTACTTTCTCTATCAATTAGGAGACAAGCAACAAGATGACTACAAAGGCAACAACAAGCCTATATAACAAATGCCCTCCACCGAAACCCACCCAAAGTTCCCTTTGACATGAAGTTTACTGCAGAGCTTTTCAAAAGTTGTGCTGAGCCCTTAAGGTGGGTCTGAAGGAGGATTAAAATGCATCCCAATTTACTGATATGAAACATTATTTGGCTATGCTACACTGCCAAGACTTTCCCAGCCGCTTGCAGTATATAAGGTTCATACGATACCATGGGTTTGTCAGTAAGAATGAAAAACAATCGGTGTTGAATCTCAAGAAAAATATTCAGAAAACACGGATCCACGGAGAAAACTATTTCAAACCACTGGCTTTCTGACACGTGCAACACGGGACCTTACAACTCTAATCTGTGGCTGGCTGCCAGCTTGCTGAAGTTGAACTTAGTGACTGCTACAAAGCTAGATTACCTGCACCCATGTCCTGAAAGTGCACATTTGGTACCCCAAAGTGAAAGGTGTGAGTCAAACAGTTCAGATGAACAAGATCAAAAAGCTTTAACACTGAAACATTAAAGCAGAAGCTGCAACAAAAATCATAAAAAAAGAGCAGCACACATGCTAGTTGTATCATGAAAGAAAACACAAGGATCCAAACTGTCTTGATCATGAGTAATGCCACCATTAATAGTTAAGGCCATGTAGCACCAACAGGCACTGCTACTGTCTCGCCTGGTTCAGTCACCGCTGTCTTATTACTAGCAGAGACAGAGAGGAAGAGCAGAAAATGCCTGGAAACCCACAGGGTCTCTACATATTAATGAACTTCTCCTCACACGGGAATAGTGGGATCTTCTCCTTTCTTTTCCTCTCTTTTTTTATGCTCGTTTGTTTAATTAAAAGAGTGTGTTTTAGGGAAATGAGCCGTTGTCACTGCCTCTGGGGTGGCTCTCACCGGGAGTGGGTTGCTGGCATTTAGCTGGAAAAGAGTGGGTTGCATGGCTGACACTGATCAGACCTGAGCTCTGGCGAAACATTACAATATTTTTGACATTTACATTTAAGAAGTGCTTTACACTGGCTCATGCTGATAGACCGATTATGTTGATATGTAGGATTTGAAATAAAGGACTCATTTTTTGACTTTTATGCAAAGCAGAGATCCTATCCACGTACATATGCATATGTGAAAGCCTTACAGCTTGTTGGAAAGGGACTTTAAAGCTGACAGAAAAGTGAGAGCTAACAAAATAAGACCGGTATCACCGCTGATTTCTCTCCTTTCAGAAAACGCAGTGACAATATGATATTCAGCGCCAATCTAAGTGGTGAGTCACTGACAACAAAACCTGTGAGTTTACACGTTTCGCAATTAAATTAATAAAACATCTTTGACATCAAAACATTTTCTTCTCTGGCGTTCTAAAGCAGCCAACTGGAGATATGTGTGGAGGAGACAGACTGCGGTCCAAATCTATGAAAACATGGCCTCAGGCAGCTTTCAAATTCATGCCGCACAATCCTTCATCATTAATAACACGGAGGTATCAGATAAGCTCATCTTTTCTGTAACAATAACGTGGGTAAACAGGACTTCCTTTGGCAAGAATCATCCTGACCCTCTGTTAGGCTTCCAATTTCCCAATACTTTATCCTTTCAGAATCCAATTCACTCCCAGGCACGATATAAATTAGACTGAGCTTCAATTTCAACAGATAGTAGACACAGGGCTTTTTTCAGTATATAACACTGACAGGTTTGTAGAGAATAAGACCACACTCGAATCCCTGTTTTAATTGCTTTTCAACAGCGGTAACAAAGGAGTAATTTACAATGAACTAGACTACATACAATACCATTCTCAGCTGGCCTGCCCTAGTTATTCGTGAAAGAAACTTTTAATTCAAAGTGCTGTGTAGATTAATTTTCTGATATGTTAAGCATTGTTCTGCATACTAATTGACACAATTTTTTATTGTGCAAAGCAAGTCTTTTCATGGAGGCATAATTAAGGGGGTTGGTAAGGCTTTTATGGCACACGTTAGAACAGAAATTAGCCAATTACCATTTCTGTTTGAGGGGTGAAATGGCCATCACTGCGCCTGACTCTCATTTATGTGTCCCACTTAATGGTTTTTAAATCCCCCAAATATTTAGTATTCTAAACCCAAAGAAAGAGATGGAGAGCAATTTACCAAGCCATTATATCCATCCTCAAACAAGAATTGATAGACAATATAGTACAGAAACTGAATTTTCTGTTGCTATAAATGTGGAGGTGTTGCAAATGTGGCAAGTTACTTTCTTTATGACTGTTAATATAAAACATGGTGCTTTTGCTCTTTCTGCGATAGATATATTGATGCTGTTCATTCCTTTTATTTCACTTCACAAATGTAAGGATGCACTCCACATATGCCCTTTGCATGTCCTTACTGAGAAGTACAATAACAACAAACCCCAACTTTTACAGTATGAATCTTATCTTTCAGTGAAATAATCAGATTATCTATTATACATATCTATAACATTTAATTTGTTACTGTCCAGGGGTTGCTCTACGATAAGATTATTTAATTGCTGTCCCTGATGTTTTTGGCTCTCATGAATCTTCCAGGGCGTTCAGGACAGCCGCACATACCACACTGTGCTGTCGGTGGATTAACTGCGCCCCCTTGTGTTTGAAGAGAGAAAAATAGGAAACGGACAGAGTGTAACGAGTGAGTGAACTTGGAGAACTGCTATAACAGGAAACATAAACTCACTCTAATTATTAGCCTAAAAAGATCAGAGTTCAGTTTCTTTAAATCCAAGTGCTTAGTCATGTGGTGTGGCCTTCATATCCTCATATCTTCTTTTTTGGCGTTTGATAGAGAAGACAATCACTTTAGTCAGTAAAAATTTATTGAAACTCAAGTGGTGATTTACTGAACTGGACTGAGTAAAGTTAGAGTTTAATTTGAGGAAAAGAAATAAACTGTACTCTGATAATCACATAGTCATATGACAGTGACTGACAACTAGAAGTATAAGCATATAGAGTTATTTTAATAATATAAACAATAGCAATAGCATTTTTCCCACTAGAATGAATGTGTGGAAGATGGCCATGAACAGCCTGTGGCTGCTCTTGTAGAGGAAATGCACAGTGATCTTCCTTTTTTAACATGTTTGTCAAGAGAAAAGCCAAATAGCAGACAGAAAATGTTTCTCAGAATTGGATCACAGCTCTTTCTTTCATATGAACAGATGCACTGATCTTCCTAATTAGCTGCTGAAGGCCACCAGGGCCTTTAGTTCTGCTTTAGGATAAATTAACCCCTCTGAAATAAAAGATAAAAGGTAATACAGTTAAAGTGATAGATATAAATATCTAATCGTCCTGTATAACCTCATTCTCTCTTACCCTCACTTTGGGGGCATTCTCACACATGAATAAGTGCTTCTGATCTCACATCTCTGAGGATGCCATCAGTGAGGAGGATCGATGAAGATTAAATGGCTGCTTTCATGCAGGGCCACATGCAGTGGAGCCTGCAGGCCAAACCTAGTCCTCTGCATTCTGCTTTTGATTTTCTTTTTTTAGGAGTTTTAAAGGGTGATAGGAATCAAATGAATTTCAAATGAATGATTTCTTGGAAGTTATGTGCTCTGGTGTTCTGTGGCTTCTCGTGAATAGCATATTGTTACTTAACCATCACTCTCATATAGTAAGTTAGGAACTTGTTTAGAAAGTGTTAGATATAGATATTTCTCAATTATAGCTGATATCATTGTATGATTTTCAGTACATAACAATTAATTATAATCTCTGATAATTATTACCATAATAATGGAGTTGCAAAACCATTTTCTGAGAGGCTGGTGGACAACCTCAGAACAAATCTACTGAGGCCCCTCAGAGTTTCAGAAATCTGTTTGCCGTTCTGATTTTCAAGACATCGCAGCCCCATAATTGATTTCATATTGACCTCCATAAGAGAAATCGATTCTCTCAGGGAAATTACATCAATAAAAAGGTGATAGAGTTTTCTGTAATTTGAACAAACTAATGATAGATGAAGAGAGTTTGAAAAAAAAATGGTTGGACAGAGTCCAACGACAGATTATGTAGTCAGAGAATAAACGTATTTATCCTTACAAAAACATAAATAAATACCTATATAACACCTGTTTCCAAACTTGTCTTTTTACTGTGCTTTGTCCTCTTCTTCTTCTGTGATTCTCATGATCTTAGGCATAAAGGCAATACAGTCTTCAGAGAAAGGGGTGAGTTTGACGACATGCACCAGCAGTGTAACGTTGAAAAAGCAACGCTGGCAGGAGAAATTAATATTCTGATTCGGACCGGTCCTTCAGCAAGACAGCTCACGCACAGCAGTCTTCTGAGCGAGGCCTGGGGACTGCAAACATATTGTCTGTATAGAGGTTAATGTTCCATGGCATGATGTTTGAGATAAAGAAAATTAATGTCATCAAAACTAAAATGGAACTGAAAGTACTCCCATTGCTGTCATCCAGTGCAGCACCATGCACCTTCAGGGGACTTGTTTACTAGCTTCTGGATCTTGTAAAGGGCCTCGGCAGTGACGGGACTGTCAGCATTCAGACAGTAAAATGTGGAATGAAGTAGCTGTTTTGGCTATTTAGAGGCTCGGAAATTTAAAGCCATGTATTATATTTTCCTTCAGCACAAAGCAAGAAAAATAACAGAGAGGGGGAGGGATGTCTGAGTTTGAGAATTTATATATCTGCCTGTGGCCAAAAATGCTAAATAATTATTTTACAATAACTAACGCCAGCATAGGGGAGGAAGAAAGGGAGAGTTTTTTCAAAATAGAAGGTAACCTGAGAGGAAAACCTTCATTTTCACAAGTGTCATCCTTTAGGATCAGATACAGACAGGGTCAAGAAGGAGCAGGGGGGTCTATATATTAGGTGTTTATGTCCAGTACCTGACCATCCCATTCAGCTCCTGGGAGAATACATGCCAGATCCTGGCTCTCTGCACTTTAGGACATTCTATGTCTGTCAGCTTTTTCACCATCTGGGTGTACGACAGAGGCTCAGTAGCTAATCTGGAGGGGTAGGGAGCATATGAATTTATCCATAATTAGGGGAGCTTGAGGACACTTAACTTACCTAATGGCTAAGTTTTAAAATGTGCCTGTATATTGGCTTAGTCAGGTTCAAATCAAGCACTGCCACTTGTTGCCACCTTCAGGTATTTCATTAACACTTCAAGAGGCAGACCAAAGAGGTTTTCAAACAACCTACTGATGAACAAGACTGTACAAACTACACAAGTTACAATGAGCGACTGAATTCACCGTATAATCTGGTTGAGGAGGATCTGTCCTATCCTGGTATGGGATAGATCCTCCTCCTTTCACATTGTATTCCATGCACAGTGGGTCTAAATCCTCAGTAAAGTGACAGTAGGTCAGGCAGACCAGGACATTCATGTGTTCAATTGGCCTCTGACCACTTGAAGCTTTCTGACAGAAAGTCCATCCCTTTCTCTAAGGCCAACTTCGACACTAAAGCCTAGCTCTAACCTGAACCTCTTTCAGAACAGTCTTTTGACAGAAAATGCTGAAGTTTGATTTCACACAATGTCCAGCCGTCATCTTTCGTTGCCTCTCTTCTGTGTTCTGGCCACTAGGTGTCAGAATATGACCACAATGCACATTTTCCTTGTTACCATATTGTTTTTTTTAACTGAGAAAGCAGTGTTATGAGAAAACTTGCCTGTATGTGTGTCTTCTATTACTGTATGTGTGTCTTCTATTTTGTTAAAAAAAAAAATAGCATATCCAATTTTGGGGGTTGTGATATAACACAATTCAAACCTAATTTAGCTGTGACTAAAGAACAAAAATGTCTGCGGACAAAAACAAAACATGTTTCCTTCAACAAGTAATATAATATAGTTCTTTCCAGGTGGCTTGAAAGCAAACTTCTCTCACTGAGGCAACTAATACAGCCTTACATACCTCTTATTGGTATTGGTTTATTATACACAAAAGGCAGTTTCAACAAAGAGGAGTAAGTGTTTAAAAAAGCTGATTTATGGTGTTGTCCTCCAGGAAAACACCATGTAGCCGGATATGTAGGCATGATCCTGGAAGTCACCGTTTTGTCTGTGTAAATGGAGGGAGTGCAGAGTCATGGGCCCTCCCAGTTAATTGAGGAGAAACACATACAGGTCTGTGGAGCCTTGGCCTGGTTCAACTGATCTTCATGTTCCGGAAAGTGGGTTGTATGGTTAAATTTAGTTTGCTGCATTGTTTGTTTTGCAGCCTTGTCCTTCCATGGTTCAGGTTTGGCCTCCACCTCTACATTTGTGCAATGGTACATGTCTGTCTTGAATGTTTTGTACCCTACTTGAAGCCAATGTAAAGGATCTCATTGGTCCACAGAGCAGACTGTGATATGGGGTGTTGTCCACATAAGTATTTTTGTGCCTTTGAAACAGTGTTTTTGGGACTCTTCTTGTCTTGTTCTGAATCTGTCTCCCTGGTTGTGATTTTATCCATTTCTACATACTGCGTGCCTTACAGAATCAAAACAACTGAGCTAGCTGGTAGGACTTTCATGCGTCTTGAACATAATATCCAAAAACAACACATACATTTTCACTGTTAGGCTGAACCGCATCCAATTATATCTGCCCATAAGACCTAATGGCACTAATCTAGCCATTCTTATTTAGATCTTAGCAGATGTAATTAGGCATATTAACACATTAAGAAAGCCGTAAAGTTTTACATCTTTAACATAAGGAATGTTTCCAGATTAAGCAGATTTCATTCTTTTTCAAAGCCTTAATCTCCTCTTGCTTAGACCAAAACAACTTTCTGTCGGTCCATATTGCCCACAATGCTCAAACTTGGCCTGGTGGTCAGAGAAACTGACTTTCAACCCAAGCATCCACACAGCATACATACAATATGTACACTATGTATATTTGCAGAGTCACATCTAAATGAGGCCATATACAGGTTCACAAAGTGTCTAGGTGTGCAGATGTGCATTGTGAGAACTACTGGAAATTTACACTTATAAATAACTTGTTTGCTTATTTACACAGGAAAGGTTGATGGAGCTTCAGCTCAAGGAGTAAACATGTACTGTGTAAGAGATTTCCAAATTTTTCATTAGTGCAACCTGGTGGCCACTGAGCATCCCTGCCAAATAGTTGGGATTTAAACACCCTGCTCACTGTAGAGGAAGGGCGGACCATCACTCATTCAGTTCTACCAAACTGACTTTCCATGCCAGTCAAGAGCCTCAAAATTGCTTTTTTAACTTTTAGGCAGCTTCCAGCAGCATTTAACAACTTGCAGATGACACATATGGCAAGCCAGTACAAGGTAAGTTGGACTGGATAGAGAGTGTGTATTTCAAGTCTCATGGTTATACAGCACTGAGGCTTTCAGGTATAGGCCTGCATGCATGGATGACTGTTGTTTCAACTGTGAGTGAGATGCCCTTTCACCTTGATATGACAAAACTATCACTATTCATCTCTCCCTAACTGGAGGAACTTGTTTTTGTTATGCCTCTTGGCTGTCCTGTGACAGAAATGCTAGATCTCTGCCAGAAAGCATTGATTGCTCTAAGTCTTATTTGTTAACACACTGCAAACTGCCAAACACAAAATGACAAAATCTGACAAAATATTTGCATGGGTAGGTGTTCTATAAATAGCCAACAACAATGCATTTGCCAAATTTACTAGACAAAAATAACATTCAGCTGATCTGTGCCCTTTACTTAAGACGGGGGAGGGAGGGGAGAGGGCAGATTTAGGAAAGACATAAACAAATAAACAAAATCATCATCATGTTTTTGAAGGTGCAGATCCAAAACAGCACAGAGGGTGCAAATTCATGGTTAGATTGCTCATAAAAAAACAACTGATCTAGTATAGTATAGCATCTGTACCATTTGATAAAACACATAGATGTTAGTTTATTCACAACTCAGCACCCTTTATATTATTAATAAGAGCATCTACCTTTGGTGTCACTAGAGGGCGCCCTACGTGTTATTCATTCTGATAATGTGTGTGAACACAGTGTGATCCCGGCCCGGCCCGGCCCGTCCAGAGGTGCTGTGCTGTGATGTTTTGGCCGTACTTGTGCCTGCCTTAGTTTTTTCTGGTGATGCGTTTCTTGGAAGTTTGGTTCCCGACTGTGCTCCTCCCCTTCGCCTGTCAGTGCGGCTCATCGTGACGGAAGGCTGCGTTGCTGTGCAGCCAATCACACGCGAGGGCAAATGCTCAGCATCGCTATAAATCTAACCTGGAAACGAGGAGCGAGTAGGAATGAACAACAACAGCTACCGGAAGCATCAAACACACAAGACACCTCCAGGTTTTGTCTTTCTTTTGAGCTTTCCGTTCAGTTAACGTAAGGTAATTATTTTCAGCCGCTGGAAAGCATAAAGGGGATGGTTCTTGCTGCCGGGTTTCTTTTACCTAAACGAGTTACTGTCACAGCCTTTACTTTGCTCTTCTGCTGCTGCTGCTGAAACTTTCCTTTCACCTTTGTTTATCTCCGTAAGTAGCCTACTCTTGTTTCAGTGTTGTGGTGTTGCCGTTATCTTGTTGGCAATGCTCTTTTCTGCACAATGCCTGCGACACATTTGTAACATGATACAAAAAGAGAGTGTGTTTCTTTGTGTGTACGAGGACGTTCCACTTGTTTTGCTCTCTATGTGCTGTTACATAATGTCCTACATATGATTAGAAGCCAGCAAACTTGAGTTTTGCACAAGAAAATACCCTAAAATTACGGTTTTGTTATTTAATCGACTGTACCAGCTTCAGTTCATTGTGTAGTGTGGATTTTTCTGCCGGTTTGAATCACCTCTGTGTGATGTTGTTGTTACACAACACCCTCTGGTTTGGTTTGAGAACTTGTCTTTGCATCTCGTTTTGAAGGAAGTGATGAAACCATCTGTACCACAGGATGTGGGGTTCCACCCAATATTTTGCATTTTTAGTTGACAAAGTATTTTTTGCTGTTTTTTACTAGAGTGATGCTCATCTTCCCCCTTCTTTCCTTTTAGGCTCTGTGGTCAAAATGGCCACCTCAGCTAGCGCCAAACTGAGCAAAGCTGTCAAGCAGCAGTATATGAGTCTCCCTCAAGGAGATAAGGTCCAAGCCATGTACATTTGGGTTGATGGCTCTGGAGAAGGCCTGCGCTGCAAGACCAGAACTTTGGATTCTGAGCCCAAGTCTATTGAGGGTAAGATTTTGCTGAAACTGCTCGGTGCAGGATTTACTTGTTTTGGAAGGGAGTGCACTGTAACATTGAGATTTGCACTGCCTTTTGAATAAGTCATTACTTTTTTTTTTTTTTTCTTTTTTTACTTTAAGACCTTCCTGAGTGGAACTTTGATGGCTCCAGCACCTACCAGTCAGAGGGCTCCAACAGCGACATGTTCCTCATACCTGCGGCCATTTTCAGGGACCCGTTCAGGAAAGACCCCAACAAGCTGGTTCTCTGTGAAGTGCTTAAATACAACCGCAAACCTGCAGGTAAGCAGTCTCAAAAGAGAGAGCGTTGTTTGGGATTTGGGTGGAGCATTCTTAACTTTGAGCTTATCTACTCTGTTGTTCCAACAGAAACCAACCTGCGTCAATGCTGTAAGCAGATTATGAGCATGGTGGAAAATCACCACCCTTGGTTTGGAATGGAGCAGGAGTATACCCTCCTGGGCACAGATGGCCATCCCTTCGGCTGGCCCTCCAATGGCTTCCCTGGTCCTCAAGGTGAGTTTCAGACTTTTGGCTCTTTGCATTGCCAATACGAACACGTCACCAGTCTCGGCTAGTTGTAACCCTAACCATTTGTGTCCTTCTGCCTGAATAGGGCCCTATTATTGTGGAGTAGGAGCAGATAAGGCATACGGACGAGACATTGTGGAGGCCCACTACAGAGCCTGTCTGTACGCTGGCGTTCAGATCTGTGGAACCAACGCTGAAGTCATGCCAGCTCAGGTATTGTGTTTTTGCCTTAAAGATTCACCTTGCTTTCATATAGTGTAGATAAATGTCTGGGTCGGTGCTGACAGTGAGTGCAAAACAATAATGTAGTGACCAATGATCTCCAAAGGTGCCAATTTAACATGCTGTCTATGCTGCCTTTCAGTGGGAGTTCCAGATTGGGCCTTGTGAAGGTATCAACATGGGTGACCATCTGTGGGTTGCTCGCTTCATCCTCCACCGAGTATGTGAGGACTTCGGCATAGTGGCATCCTTTGACCCCAAACCTATCCCCGGGAACTGGAATGGCGCTGGTTGCCACACCAACTTCAGCACAAAGGAAATGCGAGAGGATGGTGGATTGAAGTAAGGATGTGTTCTAACAATGTATCGCATTGCTGACTTTTTTTTTTTTTTTTTTTTTAAATGTGACTACAGGTGTTTTCATAACTGCATTTTGTTCTTACAGAGCCATTGAGGACTCAATCGAAAGGCTGTCGAAGAGGCACCAATACCACATTCGGACCTATGATCCCAAAGGGGGGCTTGACAATGCCAGGCGTCTGACTGGTCATCACGAAACCTCAAACATCAATGAGTTCTCAGCTGGTGTGGCCAACCGTGGAGCCAGCATCCGCATCCCTCGCTCAGTGGGCCAGGACAAGAAGGGTTACTTTGAGGACCGCCGCCCTTCTGCCAACTGCGACCCTTACAGTGTCACAGAGGCTCTGATACGCACATGCTTGCTCAAAGAAGAGGGGGATGAAACCATAGATTACAGCAAATGAATGCTCAACAAGACTGATTCCTAGTTCTCTGAAAGTCACACCTTAAGACATAAATTGTCATTGCCAGTGCATTTTTGTTTAGTCTTTTTTTATTACCAGATTTTTTGGACTGAACTATGTTTTTTTTTTTTTTTCATATTTTTACTTGACAGTTGAGATAATCGAGGTAGTGTTGCAATCAGTTGTATGTTGTACATCCTCCATCTTTGTCATTGACACTGCTGTTTTGTCAACAGCAGATTTTGTTCGCAATGGTAAAGTCTCAATGTGGAATTCTTTATACTGTTTAGGATATTATTTGTACGGATTTGCCTTCATGTAAACTGTTTTACTTGTGCTAACATTTACACTGCCAATTAGTCCAACAGGATGTTACTGTTGAGCTTGTAACTCTGACCCAGAGGCATTTGAATGTGACTGTCTGCGTTTTGTTTTATTTTTTTTCCCTGAGTACTCATGTCTTTTGTCACAATGTTGGTTTTCATATTGTGGCAAAGTAGGTCTGTTTTATGTAAACAAATCTCTTTTTTTTTTTTTTTCTACAATGCATGTTATTTGTTTCAGAAACTTGAAAAAAACCTTGAATAAACATGTTAACATTTTTACAACTTGACTTCTGTTTAAGTTAAATGCTATACCTATCCTGTTGCATAAATGCACACCATGTTTTGTAAGAAACCGGTGTGTGTCATATTAAAACTATTAGCCAAAGTAGCGTAAATTTCTGAAACGTGATCAGAATTAAGGGAAAGGCATGGTAATGCTTAACAAATGGTGGTTTATTAAGGGAGAGGACATCATTCTATTCATACAAATGGCTGACCAGACCCAAGTGGTTATCACTGCTTGAAAGTCTGACCACTAGATGAGTGAAGTCATGTCAGTTTTATTTGTATAGCCCAGTATCATGGGACTTTACTACAATAAAAAATCCTCTGTCCTCGGACCCTCACATTAGATAAAGACCAACTTCCTTTAGATTTTATGGAAAGCTTTGGCCATTTGTTCAAACAAGACCCTAAAATATCCCCGAGGGAAAAGTGGGTTTGTCTGTTACAATGACTAAGCGAGTACACTGCCCTAGGCTGACTTTGCAGGATTTTGTTTTGCTGTGACATGAGTCTGTTCAAGAATAGTACACTCCCCTTCCCCCCCGTCTGGAGTGTTGTTTTGACATAGGTCTGGATGCTTTTCACTGCAAACCAGTTCTCGTAGTGGGTCAGCAAGGGAACTGGAGGAGGGGCTGTTCCCCCCTGAGGCTGTTGGCAAGTCTGAGAGTCTGGCACAGCATTTCACCTTGGAGCAAATTAAAGAGCATTAAGTCTGCCTCATAGCAACAAGTGGCCAGGAAGCCCATTGGTGATTTCAGTGGCTCAGTTAACAGCTGGCCATGAGTATATCAGGGATTTCTTCATGAAAATAGAAGCATTTACTTGGAAAGGGGTAATATATTACACACTGACAAATATATGTCCTTTCAGTTCCAGTAGTAGACAGTGTTCTTCTATGTGGATCTCTTTTTTGTCAGAGTGAAGGAGCCAAATTAACTGAGTATGTAACTCCAAATGCACCACCCAGGGGTATTTGGAATATCTGGGGTTTTGTTTGAGAAGCCTCTTATCACATGGTGGAAAACATGTTTGTCTGCCTCAAGTTATGTCCCTTAGTTTCAGTGTGAAATGCTTCAGCTGTTAATACATCAACAACTGCTGTGTATTGGTCATAAATTATTAAGCCATAACAACCATTCTGTATAATTGTGACATACCTTGTTGTGATTACATCCTTAAATCCAGTATTATGTTTATTATGCCTTTTATGTCTTTGTTTTTCTTTTTTGCCGCCTTTCTCTTTGTTTTGAGTGATTATATGTAAGCACTGGAGGCTATTGTAAACCAGAAACAGGCTAACTTGTATGCATAAGCATACAACGCCAATAAAGATGATTCTCATTCTAACGTGTTAGTCTCTAATGATCTGAGGAACAAACCACTGCTATTGGATTAAACCCTGTAACTCCATAAATCTGCATTTTAAAACAATTAGATTTCAGCTGATTTCTTTATGTTAATGACCAGAAAGCTGGCAGTTTATTTTAGCCTGTGAGTCATGAGCTGAGCATGTCAGGGTTGGCAGGATGGCATGGTGGTCTCGTGGTTAGAGAGGGCTGCCTGTTAATGTCTGCCATGCAACCTCTTCAGCAGTCATGTGTCCTATTAGAGTGCGTTTGAGTGAGACATTTGAACTCTTACCTAGTTTTTCTATGCAGCAAAATCCGGACATATTGTTCCCATAATGACAAAAAAGTGCTAAGTGTAGAAAACACAGCAACTAAAAGGTTCTCAGGGCATCAGTCATAACGGTTAGCATTCTTTTCTTTTCCTTTAAAGGAGCCCTTGAGTTGTTTTTGTTATTCCTCTCATTGCAGACTGCAGACTGCACTCACCTGAAATTCATAACCCCTGACGCACATACACTCACGTGCAGCTGCATACAACGTGCAGCAAACGTACATGTACACATACACACGGTGTGACAAGTTCACATCTGCCTCGTGTGCTATATGCATTTCAAATGATGAAAAACTTCATTCTCTTGGGTTTTTTTTATCTGTATGATGGAACAAAGTAGTGTTTAGTAGCGAGGGAGGGTAAATCTCAAGCTCAGTTACCCACATACTTTCCACTCATTTCATTCAGATAGTGTGTGTGTGTGTGTATGACTATGTGCACATGCATGTACAAATGTATGGCTGAAGTGAATGGCATCTGAGTCTGTGTAGTAAATGACAACTGTACTTTTGCAGAAGATTATAATTTATAAGCATTTTGTATGCCTTCTCTGGGCATATGAACTCCACAGACAAAGCTCAGGAAACACTATCCCACATCAAAATCTTTTTAAACCAAAATATTTGGGCAAAATCACAGACCAATATATTTTAGGACTTTGAGTTCAAAAGAGAAGGTTAACGTGCTCTCTAGGAGGTAATATATTATAAATGGAGAGAGGGGAACCATCTCTACTGAAAAAGAATGACATTTATTAAAGCTAAGTACATATTTGGAGGCCTAAGGGAGGAAGAGCATATGCTTGTATAAAACGGTATATTCACATGCCGTTTTATAAATCTTCACCTCTGAATAAATAGTGCTACTTTTGCATCAGAAGTAATTCCCCTTCCCTTATCCAACAAACCACAATTACTTGACCCTGGTCTATACAGAACAGTGTGAAAGTGTGTGGCTTCCACACAGAGGAAAATGAGGATTACAATGTACCAAACTTAAACACTTCATTGGCCAATACCTTGGTATTTTTTGAGAGTGGCTTTGTTACTTTCAAACAGTGAAGACAAATCCAACAAAGCCTGCATAACAAAAATTTGCTGTCATTCTGACCTGCAGTTCATGGCAAGAAGAATCTCTAAAAGTCTTTGAAAAAGAAAAAACAGATCTGACACAAGTTTCAGATTTCTACAACTTAACAGAATGGCAGGGCTGAGCGTTTAAAACCTTTTCATAGTGTCCCCTATGGTGCAATCAGTGCTGTTTTTTATATCATAGTAGCAGTTGATGGGGACTGTGGATATGCCAAAAACTGACAGAAACTTATCAATGTATGAACAAGTTATTGGACATAATACAAAAAAATGGTGACAATAATGATAGTAAGTCTCTCTAGTAAGTTTAGACTTGTAATACAATAACCTGGAACCAGACTAGCCTTTTACTTAATATTAATTAGATCGAGAATATGTCACACTGATCAGAAATATTTGGTCTTATCTGGACTTCTGGTTTCATTATATTGGAAAAAGTCCATTCAACTGTGCCTGTTACATATCAAGACAAGTTACATAATCTTGATTTGCCCGTCCTGGCTTACAACGGCTGCTATTCATAGTAAATTAAAGAGAAAATTGATTCATAATTCAGCCAGGGAATTACACAAACATGACAGCCTAGACTTAATCAGATACTCAGGGTCAGTACACCAAATGAAGCACCATCCATCTGTGTTCGGAAGGTCTTTTGAAAGCATGGCGGTGCAAGCTACAAATTACCTACCTCTACCCTGGGAGAAGTCAAACTATAGCACAGCTAATTTCGGGAGGAACCTAGTTTGGTTAACCAAAGGTACTTCAAAAAAATTGTTCAAACACTTAAAAAAATATATCATTCTTGACAATGGTTTTGTCCATCAAACATCTGTCTTCCAGAAACTGGAGTCAGGGTCAGGTTTTTGCACCAAGCAGGTAACTTGTAAAACAGCATGCAACAACATAAAGTAGAGAAGCAATTTTTAAACAAAAATTTAAAAAAAAACAAAAAAAAAACAGTCCTTTCCTTTTATAGCCCAAAATTGTTTGTAGAGTCAGTATTTAACTACACAAAAAATGGCAAAAAAAAGTTATGTAACTACTTGAGTCATTATGGTAATAGGAATGTAGTTGAACTTAAGAGAGTTACTGCAAAATGTCATTGAACTACTAGTTGAATTACATGCAGTTCACTAAGCGCTGCCATCCGTGGATGACTAAAGTGTGATTACATCACATGAATGCAGTCTCCTTTGTTGTATAATGGCTGGGCCCCTTTGGCTGCAGCTATCACCACATTGTTGTTGGCAACATGCTGGCTCAGTCCCCCTGCCCCATCCCCCACTCCCAGGCAGTCTGCCCTGTGATGATGTTTGGGGACATGTGAAAACCACCGTAGCAACCGTGGCCTGATAGTCGGAAACTTGAGCAGCTGTGAAAGCAGAGCCATGCAGTGAGAGAGACGCTGGAGGATGGACTGTACCAGGAAGGAGGTCACATTCAAGCCCCCCCACCTCTGCCTCCTCACTGAAACTAACGTCATCAGCACGAACACAACTTCATTCTCTACAGACTGAATTAAACAAACCCATGACCGGTTTTCATGAGAGCACATAGAACTGTCTTGATTCTCTCACATGATTGACTCTGGCTTAAACCTCATATCTTATCTTTGACGAGCAGAGTGAATCAAGTTAATGAGATGCTTGCTTCTGCAGCCAGATGATGAGATGAATCAAAGTTCACAGTTCAAATTAGTTTACATCTCAATTCGGGAGAAAATAACCATGTTTAGACAAGGAAGATCTTTGTGTGCTTGCGTGTGTCTTGTGCTTTTGTGTGTGTCCTGTTGAGAGCGAGTCAGCCGTCACGCTGCACGTGCACTACCGCTGGCCCGCTGATAAGAAACATGAGAACGTCAAAATGCAAGTGACATTTATGGGACAAGGCTAAGTATCTTTTCCATGCACACGAACATAAAAAACAACATGCAAGCAGATGTATTTTTAATGCATAGGACAAGATATGGTGGAAGTAAATGCACAAATGGTTGCTCTATTTTATATTTAAAATGATAGTATAAAGTATATGACACAGAGTCTATATAGCTAGAGGATAAAAAGCAATAACTAATTTGTCTTTATTAGCAGCGCAAGTTTCAGAAGTCTAGGTGATCACAAGTCACACATAAAAAGGCGCTAAGTGAATCTTGCCTTAAATATGTCACACAAATTCTACACTCAACTTGTTTGATTTGTCTCATTTATCATCTCCATCCAAAATTACACTCTGCAGCTCTGTTATGTAGTTATATTTACGATAGAAATATCTAAAAATAAAAAATATCTAAAAATGGAACAAAAACCTGCATTTGCATATAAAAAATAATTATCCTAACAACTAAATGTGGATGTGTTCAATTACTATGTTTTGTATAATGTTAGATATCCGCTCTCATGGGCATACAAGTGGACAGTTGGGAATAGTTGAAGTCAATTTTGGCTCGACATGAAGGTCAATACCCTGGCATCGGTATGGTGCCATCCCAGACCACCTGTTGCCTTGGATAACATTATTATTATTAGATTCTCATGCTTCATTGCTAGAATTTTACTTGTAAACTTGTGGTTTAACATTTCCAGTGGGCGATGTCTTCCATCTTGTCCTATTTGGCACAATCCGACTCTTGGCACTCACAGCAGTGGGCATTTCATAGTAAGACAGTTGGTCATCGCTTGGATGGTAACATTTCACCTTATGAACTCCTTGAGGAACTTCTTGGCCTGACAGATTGTTGTTGTTTTTTTAATATGCACAATTGTCTTCCATCACGTGGAGAAAACGTATAGAGGGTGCAGAACCTGCCCCCCGCCGTGAACAGGATCAGATGTTTTTGAATGTAACGTTGTCTCGAGGCACAGTAATCTCTTATATTTACAGATCTGTGTTATTGGATGCCCCCAAGGCTTTTACATCCGCTCATGTGACTTGGGAACATCACCTTAATACATCTCTCACCACCTCACAGTGAGCTTCTATATGGAGATCGGGCAAATGTATTAGATACAAGATAATTCAATATATGATTCCAGGCAGAGCACATGCAACTCCTGCTAGACGAGCAAAGATGAGTATAAATGCCTTTGATTTGTGTTGGCGTGATTGTAGTAGTCGTAGTTCATAGATTCATCTGTCCTGGGACTGGACTGTCCCACTGTGAGACATTTGTGGTTAGAGGTGCATGCCATGATGACAGAGATTTTAGATGTCGCTATTCTCCTTTCTGCTACTGCATGCACTCTGGGTGCAAAAGCCTGACAATATAACGAGTCCCACGATACGCCTTTGGACGTTAGGTTGCCTTTAAGTCAAAGCATTGATGCCTCACAACTGGAGGGAGGGAAAGTCAGCTTGCTTCCTAAGGGAGTCATGGCTGGAGGATTACCTAGACTTGCTTAACATGGCTAGAGCAGCATTTTTCCTGAAAGACTTTGAAAAGGGTCTGAGAGGGAACTGGGACATTGTCAGGACAGCCTTGAGCTGAGGGCCGCATGCATGTGGCTGTGTGCATGTGTTGGACTACGTGCATATGCAAATGGAGATACTTACATGCATATATTTATGTAGGCCTACATGGGATGTATGTTTGTGAACGTTTTATAGATGCACACATAACTCTTGCTATACCATCTACAACTATCTATAAGCTGTTACTCTAAAAGAAATATCGAAAAATGCCGGTATTCTATATTGTTCAATATTATCATCTGTTTGTGAGCGAAACATTGCTGCAAGGCGTCCTATTCACACCTACAGCGGAGCAGCTCACATGATGAAGGTTGATGAGAAGTTGTTTAAAGTTAATGAGGAAGCACAAAAATAGCTTCCTGTGTTAGCACCCGATTCTTTTGTTGAAAGCCCAAGAACATCAGTCAATCTTCAGCTCTCAGATGAAATATTTATTTGGTCACATATAAAGTAAGGCAGCGCTGGGCTCAGAGTGACAGAGCTGTCGCAGGATCTCAGTCAGAATGAGCCCCGATATTAGGAAATGATACACATTTATCTGGGCCTGCTCCATACAGAGGTTGGATTTACACACAACCGAGTGTAATTGGCCAGTTACCCGGACATGGACAGGCCAACCACTGTCCACGCCTTGTTTCTAGAATGTATTATGCTAGTGTGTGAATGTTGACTGGGCGTGTATCTAACGCCACAGACCTAACTAACAACCTAACTAACAAGACAGAGAAGGTACTCCTCCTGTTCTACCTGTTCTCTGTTATGTGGAGCCAGCTCCAAGCGGTCAAGCTGTCCTGAACTATATGATACATTAGATAATACAAGAGACATTGAACTATAAGGCCAATTATAACACCTGGTTGCTGGAAATAGGTTGTTTCCCCTCTAAAAACCTTTCTCCTGGTCTTTGACACTTTTGTGCAAAAGTAGTTTTTGCCCCAGTTTTGATTACATTTACAAAAAAAGTGAACGCTCAGGAACTCGACCATGAATGTTAGATTTGTCTAACGTATGCACCGTGGTGTAATGCGTTGTATTCATATCTCTGTGGTCGCATGTGTTTGCTCCACTCCTATAGGATACTGTATGAGCAGCTTGGCATTAAAAGTCACAGCTAACATGAGAAGTTGTAAACATGGGTCAAAGCTTCACCTACTTCTTTCCAGGACATGTGGCTGGCAAGACCGAGCTTGGCAGCTCCTCCTCAAAACTTTTTTTCACTCATCCTGTTTTGCTGAGGAACCCGGTGTCAAATTTCTTATGTTCAGCTGAGACAAAATGTTCTTTCTCATGTTTTTGTGCTGCATGGTAGAAACTTGATTTGTGTGTTCCCTAGAGGTATTTTGCATCACTAATGGGATGACAGATAGCATTATTTTGCTCATTAACTAATCAGCTATGAAACACTCCTCTCCGAGTAGCTTTGTTTCTTTTATCGCAGTTCCTCTGATTGTAAAGAGACGACCTTAAATCAATGGCACAGGCCCCTGGTAAGTTTCAAGCACAAGTGGATCAAAAAGTTGCCAGTGATTTTCCAGTGGACTTCTGGTTGACTTGCACATTCTTTCTGAGATGAAGGGTCTTCAGTTCCCTTGTTTTGTTTTCTCCTCCCCCACTGTTAAATCCCATCCTGCAGTTTACGAGTCCCCCCGCTCTCAGACCTTTAGCAACTGTGAAGGCATCGCCACCGTGCACAGCGATAATGGAATTTTACAAAGGTCAAAGAAGTCAAGATAGGATGAACAAAAGACACACAGCCTTTTCATGGCTGTGCTGAAAGTTAAAAAAAAAGAAAAACATTTAGAAACCTCTCCCAGCATCCCGGTAGTTGTGCACCGACCATTTGAATTCACTCATAGAAATCTACACAAAAAACACACTTTTATTTTAAATGATGGCTATTTTTTTAATTCAAATTGTCAGCATTGCTATGATTGTTTTTTGTTTGTTTGTTTGTTTGTTTGTTTGAGTTTGTTTGTTTGTTTGTTTGTTTGTTTGTATGTTTGTTTGTTTGTTTTGAAAGCAGGAACTGAAACTTTGACTTTGTTAATGTCTATGTGTGTCTAACAGGGTGTGCTCAGTGAGAATTACTGAAACAGATGGTATTCTGTGAGAGGAGAAAACTCAGCCTGGGTCAAATGTACACTGACCTTTTTCCGTTTGCCTCAAAACCTGAGGTCACCTAAAGACAGGATATTGCTGATTTAGTGTTTTTAAGGTGGGTGAGTGAGTGGGGAGAGGGCTCATAAATTGAGAGTCCTTAGTTCAAGACCCCATGACAGCAAGCAAATGCAGCTCCAGGGTCGTGGCTGCACTCTGACCTCCCTGTGGAAGAGAAACGCAACATTTATCCTTGGGGATCAATCAACTGCAACAACAAAAAGTTTTTGTTTTGTTTTGCTGACAAAGTTTTTTTTTTAATTGTTTATTTATTTGAGTATTCATCTGAGCATGTTTTGCAAAAAAACTTCTTCCCACTTCTTTTAAATGGTGCACTAGTGTTATCAGTTCTGCTTGGAATAGTCAGTCTCATGCACAACAGTTGTTTGTTTGTTTTCTCGTAAAATGTGAAATTGGTCCTGACCATGCCCTGGTCAGAATGCAGGCTCAGCACAACATTCCCACATGCTGATGACCAGCCTGGATTAACACAGTATGGTGCCTTAGGGTGACCACAACTAACATGCCCCTCTTCTCACACTTTACATGTGAAATTTACTCTGGGCATAAAGACCATGGATTTACATGAACATACAGCTAAAGTACAGGCTCAGCACACACACTATGGAAAATTTTAAGACCCCCCAAAAAAACCTTACACCACAGATGGTAGGGGTGTAAAACCCAAGTGAAAAAAAAAAAACACTCAATACGCAATACATCCTGAAAGTGCAGTGTTACAAACACATCCACTGTAGAGCCATCTAACAAACACTTGAGATTTTTGACTTTAAAAGATTATTTGTTCATTTCATATTGTTATCCCAAATCTCTGAGTGGAAAAAAGCTATTTTTGCAAATAAGATAAAATACGATACTTGGTGAAATGGTAGTGTTTTATTCTCCCTGATGTACAAGTCAACCCAAACCCATTCCCATTTATTGGTGTCTGTCTCTGAAAAGAAAATAGAATGACCAAAACATAAACAGACTTTACGGGCATGACTAACTGAGCAACCAGTCAAAATAGAAAACCGTCTTTGTGGACTGGACAGTGATTTTGGGGGGAGGTGGGGCAGTTACACAGCTACTGACAATGCATTGACTCACTTTATTTTTACACCGTATTGGAAAGAGAAAATAGACTGAGGCCTATCGGTCGAAATCTGAGAAGCTGTAAATCCCATAGGTTAAGTTGGCTTATCAAGACATCTAATAACATTGGACTATTATAAGACACACACACACAGATTAAAGCATATCTCCGATACAATGCCCAACAAGAAGACACCCGGTAGATCACAAATCTCCACCAAGGTTACCGCTGGAATTTACAGCCCTCACTGCTAAGCCAGTAAGGGCTATGTTTTACTGTCATAAGACACGCCCATTTTGGTCAATTGGCGTAGAAACATCATCAGTGCCAACTTGACTCATGACCAATCTTCCCACAAGAATTGGTGGCGTTACTGGGATGTACTTGGAAACTACAACGTTGTTTGTACTAAGCTCCACCCATTTTTATTGATGGTGCTGTCATAGGATGCGCCCCTTTTCAGCCAATGAGCGTGGAGAGTTGGTCAGGGCCACCCTGTCCCATGCATGGCAAACATCCCCACCAGGTTTCGTTTTGTTTTGTTTTGGTTTTTGTTAATAACTCATTCACTGGTCAATGACCAAACTTTCCAAGACGTTTTGTGTAAATTTTCACAAGCACTTTTTCCAGTGATCTCGCCAACAGATAGACTAACAAATGTGGGAAATATATGGCATATATACAGGAATAAAAGGATTTCAGTCAAGTACAGTATTTATGAAGCATATATGTATATTCTCTCCGCAAATCAGTAAAAAGGCGGTATGAGTTTATGTGGTGTGGACGATGTTTCTGTAACTGGAAGTGCCGCTCACCTAATCCCGCCATGCCCACCGCTACAGAGTAGAGTGCTGTGGAAAATTCCAAGATTGGGTATGTTCTCAATTAAGGCAGTGTCCTTCACCGTGAAATTCAAGAACCAGCCTCTGCATGACTCTGCGTTTTTTTCTGTGCAGTGCGCC
>OMLB01048902.1:0-12409 GCA_900302555.1 Myripristis jacobus | reverse complement strand
TTTAAATTTGTTGCATCAGGTGTCTTCCCTAATGATGTGAGTGATCATTGTGTGATTGCAGTAGTGCGAGACACAAGGATTCCTAAAAGCAAGCCTCGTCTTGTTGAAAAACGTAATATGAAATTATTTGAGACACAGGCTTTCTTGCATGACTTGAATCTTTTTAATTGGGATAGAACTGCTCTTTTTGATGATGTGGAACTGGCATGGAAATAACTGGACGTCTTTATGTGCTCGACGCCTCAGTCATTGGTATGTGTTCATGTACAAAACCATCCTGGGTAACACTCCGTCCTATTTGTCTTGTCTTGCAAGGAAACAAGGAAGTCACAATCTCCGATCAATGGATGTCCTGCAATTTGTTGTCCCCAAAGTGCAAACTGAACTGGGCAAGAAAGCATTTAGGTTTTCAGCACCTAATGCTTGGAATAAATTACAACTTGATCTTCAACTTAAAGCCCTAGTTACACTGAATGAGTTTAAAGCCCTGGTGAAATCATTGCAGTCTACATTGTCTGCATGCACGTGCTTTATGTAAGCAAGTTTTAATGTTGTAGATTTTATGTGCTGTTTATTGTTTCTTTAATGTACTGTAACTATGCTGCTGCCCTCTTGGCCAGGTCTCCCTTGAAAAAGAGATCTTTGATCTCAATGGGACTAACCTGGTTAAATAAAGGCTAGAAATATAAATAAATAAATAAAGGCCAAGGGAGGGGGACTGAGATTGGCCCACTGACCGCGAGAAGACCACACTCCTTTCCTAATCCAGCGAGAAGTGATGACGAGCAGCGACGCAGGAGCATATCGCAGACGTCACTTCAAACGTAGCATGGATCGGCAGGCATATCTGGCTGAGATGACTTTTAAATGGTGTTCAGACTCCGCCTACTTGGCTCGTACCAGGCATACGCCGGCGCGGTAATGATGTGAACCCGCTGCCATCCGTGTCCCAGCTGCTGCCTGACTAATGCAGGCGCTCCTCCCCGTCCCCATCTCTGGAAAAGGACAGGAAATCAATGAGGGAGAGCCTTCCTGCGCTGTCTGCTGTCTGCATTTTATGGCTTTAATGATTAAATTCCATGCGAGGACGGCGAATGGCATGTTTTACTTCAAGACCCTGACATTTCTGCTCTATCCCGCGTAAAATTCTGCACCTGCGGAGTCATCGAATCCTGGAGGGTGTAGCTGATCGTCTTCCAAACGCCGATACTCATTTGAGGATTTACACTGGACAGGTTGATGTGAGGTTGATCTGCGGGCTACTGACTCAACTGCAAAGCTGATGCAAAGTTGGATATTAACATCAGAGAGTGCGAGTAAAGTGTAACTTTTCTCACAATGGCTCCCACAGCGAACGTGTCAGACTGCATAAACATGAGGCAGGGGAAAGGTGAAAAACAACATGGCTTTGAGCCCGCTTTTCCCCGCATAATTAAAGGTTAGGAGTCATCTCATTCTGCCGCGGATGAGTGAGGGGGCAACAGAGACCGACGTCAGCCCGGTGTCCGCATACTTCCACCTATCACCGAATCTTGTACTCTTTCGCTTACCAAAATAGACCCGCCGCGGTCTCTTGGTGCAGAAAAGGACAAGCTGTCGCCAGGCGCTGCAAAACATTTCAACAAAATGCTGCATCACTGACGACTATCTACATTCTCAATTACTGGCTCTCTCTCTCTCTCTCTCTACCTCCCTTTCTCTCTCTCTCTCTCTCTCACACACACACACATGGCAACAGAAACCCACACACAAGCACAGACACACATTTTTTCCCCCGCAGTCCCACGGCTAGGAGAAAACAGCCTCAGATGCAATCCTGGGATAGCTGTAAGCTCTTTATCTGCTTCATTGTCTAAGACACAAATGCACCCGCAGACACACAAACAAACAAGCCACACAAGCATATGCACTCACCGCCAAACAAACAAACAAACAGAAGCTCTGACACTAATGTCACCTCAAGGTTTTTACACCACCGCCACAGGGACGATTCGCCGGAGCGGTTTTGAATACCAAGCAGCCAGATGTCTGATGATGCACTTTACTTTCAACTAACAACGGCAAAGTATCGACCACTCTCCTCTTCAGCCTCTGCTCACCTTGTCATCCCCAGACATAATCGATAACCTCCTCTCCCTCCTTCCGCCGCGTGACGGGCAGCTCATATGGTCGTAGGATGTGGCCTCCATCCAGGCACTTGGCGGATTGACGCCAAGGTGCGCTGACGCCACTCCGGTCCAAAACTCTGCGAAGACATTTCATTCTGGCGTTTCTGTTATCCTGGCAGTTCAAAAACATTTCCCACTCTTCCGTTTGGACCCTTTTCACTTTGTCATGTGTGGGCTGAGCTGACGGAGTTTTGAAATAAGACGGGAACTAGTCCTATGTGACCAGGGTTTTTAAGTTAGAGAAAGTCATTCACTTTCGGGAGGTGTCAAGGTTTCAGAGTTTATAAGAAAAAAAAAGTGCTTTTACATGGATGGATGAAAAGTTTAAGAGGAAACTTGCTTTACTTTGGGTGAAAAAGTTTGAGTCCGGCAGAACAAAGTGCCTCTCTCGAAAGCATTATACAAGAAAACAAAGTGAATCGGCAGTTCAAAGGTTTGTGGAAACTTTGTGAGCGGTACATTATTCAGCAGAGGTGAGGCTTGATAACCCCAGGAGCCATACGAGGCCGTGATTGCAAGTTTGCTGCTTCTGGAAATTGAGCGGTTGTTTGCAGGCAGGGTTAGGAGAGGTCCCCTTTTTGAAATGTTATCTGCCGCGGAGAACTGATTACCTGCTGCACCGTGTACTCCACACCATTTTAGCCCTGACTTTTGCATCCACACACCATTGCTCATAACTTATTTCATGCACTTCATACTCCTCAGTAAAAGTATCTCGTGGCACGCTGGTTCAGTGCACTGCTGGACTCTCGCTAACTGCCTCCTTACCGCTATTTCACACTTTCTTTCCTTTTTTTTTTTCTTCCCTTGAACCAAAACTTGATATCTTGGGAGAGATTCGCATATGGATGAGAGCAGCTGGTCTCCATCCAAGGTTGTCGGGGGGAAATTATTATGTCTTGAATTAGAAAGGCTGGATAGACATGGCTAATTTTGATAATAAAATTTCCAAATAGCATTGGAAACGCATTCATGGTTTGCCTTATGTGTAATGGCATTTTAAGATTTGAAGCTTTTCTGTAAATCCTTTGACCATGACTTTCTGGAAATGTCATGCATGCAGTTTTTCACATGTATAAGGAGGCTAATGTTGGGGAAGAGCCTTATGATTAATTCAAGCCTTATGATGATAATGATTTCTACTACTACTACTAAAACTAATAACTTTATTTATATAGCACCTTTCATAAGCAAAGTTACATGAGTATTTTACAATAAAACCAGTTAAAAAGAAGCAAAACTTACACTATCAACAAGATAAAAAATAATTTAGATAGTTTCAACAAATACCATCAGTTGAAAAGGGCCGTATGATAAAAGTGAGGCCTCAAGAACAGAGTTAAAGGAGGGCACTGAGTTTGCCTGCCTGAGATCTTCCGGCAGGGATTTCCACAGCTGAAGGCCAGGTCACCTTTAGCGAGAAGACGACTTTGAACCCATTAGTAGGGCCATGCTGGAGGATCTCAAGCAGCGATCAGGCTCGTGGGGGGAAGGCAGATCACAGATATGGGCAGGAGCCTGACCATTGAAGACTTTAAACACAAGCAGTAAAATCCTAAGTCGCTTTTCTTTTTATATCAACAACAGTCTTTGGATGTTTTGCCTGCTGATACCAGAATAAAATGCGCGACAGTAGTCAAGGTTGATAAAAGACAAAAGTATGAGTGACCTTTTCTAGGTCTGCAGAGGAGAGGAATGACCTGATCTTGTCTATCAAAAGACAACTCTTGTGTCAAAAATAACACAGAGGTGGTAGGCCTCTTTCTGAATATCACATGGACTAGCAGAGAGATGGTTAATGGTGCTAGTGCTGGGGCCAGAAGAGGTATAATTATTTCCGATTGGGGGTCATTCAACTGCAGGAAATTTTTGGACATTGGACACGGACATGTGTTTGTGCCAGCGAAAGCTTGACAGAAGCGTGAATTTAAGGGGCGGGAGAACCACGGGGGAACACAAGGTCAAGAGCATGCCCTTTGTCGTGACTGTGGTGTTTAACTTGTTGAGTGAAATTGAAATAATCTAAAAGTTTGATCAAATCAGAAGCAAAATAAGAAGAGGCAGGTCAACAAACATAGGTATTAAAATCACCAAGAATAGGTAGTAGTAATAGTGTACCATAATGACTGACAAAAGGTCAACTTTAGAATGTAACACATGAAATGGGCAATTTATTCTCTTAATTAAAACGGAGACTCTCAAAGGGGTAAAATCAGCCAAGTGAGACTGGAGAATATCTAAAATCATTTCTGTGTATTATACTGCAAGGCCGGCCCCTTGGCCTGTCAATCATGGCTGGTAATATATTCCGCAGGGGATGAGTCAGTAATAGGGGCACCTTCATCAAGATTAATCCAGGACTCTGTGATGATAAAAAAAAAATCAATATTGTTGGTCATGATAAAATCCAGGCAGATAAAAGACGTATTGGCAAGGGACTGAGTAAACAGAAAATCATCTGATTTAACAGCAGGGATTGAAGAAGTGGTTTTAACTGTGATGAGATTGTTTCTGTGTGGATTGCGAGTTCATTTCGCTATTCCACTCTGCCTTTCATCTGATCCTAACGTGAATGAGCGAATAAGTGCGGGAAACTAAAGCAGCGCCAGCAGGACCTGCATTGTCTGGGACAGGGCTGTGAAACACACAGAGCCAGGGTGCTGGGCAGGGCCCTGCTGGGGAAACCATCAACTAAGGCCAAAAGCAATGAAAATGACAAGTCAATTTTCCCGTTTTGTCCCTGTTTGAATGCAACCCAGCATGTTTAAACAGGTTTCACTTGGCAAATCAATCAGGGAATCAAAATGACAGACAGCTCTTAGTCATAGTGGGACCCCTCCCCAGACGGGACACGGGACCTCGTCCTCAGGCTTTCAGCTGTGGAGGCGAGAGACTCAAGTTCATAATGCAGCTTAATGGGCTTCTTGGACATGACATCATTAGTACCAGTGCATACTATCACAGCGTGAACAGAGGGGTGGATGTCAAGGAGAGCTGGAATAAGTACTATAAAATCGGTTATCTTGCATCCTAGGAGACAGAATGAGCCTTTTGTGACCTTTTTTTTTTTTTTAATCAACAGATTTTAATGCATTAATTATTAGCTGGAAGGTGGTATCACTGTCTGTCAAAAGGTGGTGGTATCTTTTTGTGCAGCGGTGTGCTCTTATGAATCGCTCTCGTAATGAGGCGGCAGAGACAAAATAGCAGAGGCAGTGAAACTCAGGTGGTGAACTCTTTTCATGAATGTCGAGAACGCCTACCGCCCCGGTGGTGCGCAGCATTAAAACTGCCGTTGCCTTTTGTGAACACGGGCCTCGGTGTCTTGCTCAAGGACGCCTGACAAGACATGGTGGGAGTTGAACTTGTCATGTTTAGGTTATGGAATAATTGGTTGCCTGCGGTGCTGTTTGGAGTTCAGGGTCTCGCTGAAGGGTACACGGCCTCCCTTTCAGCATCGTAATTAGCTACCGAATACAGTCCTCAAGACTCGAGGTACACGCGTCTTTTGCTTTTGTTCAGTTGTACTCGGCTCAGTCGACCTTGATTTCACACGGAATGCGGTAAAACGAAGCACAGAGCTTTGTGGACCAATGAATGGAGAGATTTTTGTGGTCCAATGAACTGTTGGACAAACAGAACGAGACGACGGGGCTAATCCGTGCCACTGAGCAAGGAATCTCTGATGCCACCAATGATGCCTCTACAACAACCAGTTCATAAGTTGTGTAAGGGGGTGTGGCTAAAGTATGGGCCAAACATCACCAATGAAAAATGAACTCTGCTCAGTCTCCAACGATGACTCCAACAAGTGCCTAAAACAAGTTACAATACCGGGCTTGGCTTCAGTAGAGAGGATGCTGCAAATGGTCACCAGTGGAAGTGTCATTTTTTGTTTATCATGCAGTAGGAATCAATCTTCATTATGCTCTATTTTATGTCGGTTTCAGTTCAGCTCTTTATCCGCTGCTTGATGCACCTCTGGGTCTACAGTTACAGTACACGAGAGGCAGGCAGGCAGGCATTTCCCTGGCCCACATGTTGTTTTATAATGGCTTTACATTAGTCAAGTCTCTCAGTGGCTTGCTCATGACCTCTCTCCCATCCTCCCTCTCATCACTCACCGCATTACACCAGCAAAACAACAAAAAAAAAAGCCATAAAATTGAAGAAAATAAGAAAGAGGCAGCGTTATCAATAAATGCTATGCATGACTTGCCATTTGCTGGCTTGCGGTGCAGAGCGGTGAAGCAGTAAAATGACCAGTTACTATGGTAATTCCCGGACAGGCCGAGTCCAGGCTGGGAGATTTGTTATCACCGAGTGTTCGAGTGTACAGCACCTTGACTACAGTTAATACGTCAGATATGTTGCTCTGTAATAGAACCTCATAAATTTCAAATGAAGGAATCCATCACCGCTGCAATTTGGCTGCACACGGAATCAAATAAAGGTCTGGTCAGCATGAAGTGTAAAGCTCACTTTGACTGTATTTTAGAACTGTTTTCATTTTGCTTCTCCAGTCCACTTTCATGGATTTGAATTGGCAATATTTTGCTCACAACGTGAACGGTAGGGTTCTGACCAGGCTGCGTAAACAATGCCAGATAATCTGAACCAAGGAATGTGACCTAGATACTAGTACCGGTCAAGACTTTTGATTAATGATACCTTGATTAGCTGAAAACCTTCAATATTTTCCCCTACAGGATGGTAAAGAGTTAGTATCTCCTGCTTCAAACAGTTTCAACATCGACTACTACAGTACTACTACTACCAAAAAGTACTCTAGATATAGCACTTGGTATGGTTCTCAAGTAGTACAACAGCTGGATGTTTCAGTACTTTTTCTGACCCTGGTGATGAAGAAATTTGGACCAATCAGAATGTTTGTTGTCCAATTTTGTGCAAATTTTAAGTGCATTTTGGAAAGGCAGAGGCAATTACATGATCCCAAGTCCAAATCTTGATGAAGCCGCCCGTAAGTGGTGGAATCGCCTGCCACCAAAAAAACCAGGAACCCTACTTTTCATCATTAGAGGTCAGGCTTTACAGAGCTTTGGGTTTTGGTTCAGTTACAAGTCCAGTCACACATGATGAATACTCTTGTGTGACATTCAAAATTCATGGATGGAAATCCAACTGGTGGCAATGATGTCTCCCTTGGTGAGACATTTCTACCTGCTGCGATGGCTCTGGTGTGCAACAAATGGTGTTTCCAAGCAGCTGCAATGCCATTGCTATCTGTTGTCATGACGTTTTCATCTGCAACAACAACATTTCTGTATTTTTATCCCTGGTAATGACATTTGTACCTGCGGTGATGATGTTTCCTCGCCCTCGGATAGATACGTTCTTGCTAATGCGAACACCGATTGCATTTCCACCTGGCTGGCTGTGGCTGAGGTCTGATTATTCAGAGGTCATCTGGCAGATCCCATCACATTTCCATCGCAATACGTGCTGGCTACATTTATACCTTTCATTAACATAAGTTTTCCCATTATCCAGATAAGCTTTCCAGATACAGATCACATTTTAATACCCTATGAAAATGGGTGTCTCACTCTCTCTTATTCTCTGTGTGTGTGCGTGTGAATACGCATTAGGAATATAATAATCATCTTATGGAAATCTGGAAGATTAAGCTGGCTGTAACAATTAAAACACACAGAAGTTAGTGAAATCAGCTGGGAAGTAGGGTTACGTGTCCACAGCAACTGCACCAACGTATCACAATTAATTTAACAATGACTTTAAAATGCTACAAGGGAAACCTTTAAAGACAAAAGGACTAGTAATTAACCAATGATTAATCCTTTCTTGCTGATAAGCAGGAACCTTTCCTCTGACATTATCATGTCCTAAAGAAATGCATTAACAGGAAATGTGGGCGCGGGGGGATGAAGAATCGCATGTGGCAAAGGTCACGTGTCAGAGTCGAACCTGTGACGTCAGCAGTACAATGATATTTGCCACCGGGTGACCCGACCGCTCGGATTTTTTCGTGTCAGGTAAGTGCTGGTATTTCAGAGGAGGTCAAACATTACGGGCGCACATTCGCGCACATCAACGTCAGCCACCTTCAACATTTGAATACCAAGGCAGGGCGCCAGCTTTTGTTTTCCCTCCTCCACTTATCTGTCTGCTGCTGCGTTATTCTCTTTCTCTTTCCTCCTTGGAAATCCTCCAGTAGGATAACCTTTGTTGTGTAAACCTTTTAGTGATTCACTGCAAAGATAGCCGGGAGGGGAAATGTCATCCTGTGATATGAAGATAGGGTCGTGGTGTTTGTGCCTCTGTTTGTGTTACTGTGAATGTGCCTTTATGCAGTTTCTGAAAGGGTTTATTTACCTAATGTGTCCTTGTGTATTGTTTGACGTATAACTTTATCTCTCTCCTTAAACACTGAAAAAATGCTTACCTGTCTACGCGTGTTTGTGTGTGTGTGTGAGTGCGCGTGCACTTGTGTTTACTCCCCTCTGTCCTCTAGCTTTCCTATCTACCCTGTCCATACATCTTATTATGAAACTCTTTTTTTTTTCCCCAATGGAGGGTTTGCTGAAGGGTATGATCTTTTTCAGCTCCACCCTGCATCATACTCAAACAGCCTTCCAGCGTTGATCATTCAGCTCCTCTCAACATGTCGGATGTTCTTTCCATTAAAAGCAGCAAAGAAAATGTCAGGATCTTCTCACCCCTATTCCAGATGAGACACAGCTCCACACAACACACAGTGAGTTAACTATATAGTGGCCTTCTCCAAAACCTATTTGAAGAGTTAGAGTTCCAAAAACAGACACAAAGAAAAATGAAAATGACCTTTATATACACTGTACCAATATGCCTATATTTACACTGCACAAATCATCACAACAGCCACTGAAATCAAAACATTTCATCCTAAGCCTTGCATGTTCAGGTTCTGCTCAACAAGAACTTGCATCAGCTGTATGGAGTGATTTTTTTTTGTCATTTTTTCCTGTGTGTTATATATTAAAAAAAACACTGGCAACTGGCAAGATTTGCATATAAATACATATAAGTTAGTTTTCTTTCACTGTTTGTTCATGAAAGATTGAATGAGAGACAATCTGGGGTTGGCTTTCCCCCACTGGCGAGCACTGAAGGATGCGGATGAGGAGGACGCAGTGCCGGTGAATTAGGGTTAGGGTTAGGGTTAGGGTTAGGGTTTTTTTTTTCCTAGGACGGCAACGGAATGTAAAACCCTCTGTGGTCATCCTGGGACAGACACAGAATGTCGTGCGGTCCAACTTTGAGTGTTGTGCTTTCAAACGGCAACCGACAAAATCGTACTCATTCTGCTTGTGCATGAAAAGCACCGGCGCTATCGCTTCATGCTGGACTTGAACTCAGGTCGCTGGGGTGAAAGTAGGTTGTCTGACCATCTGCCACCCCGCCTTCCTCGAGGTGCGCTCGTTAAACTAAGGCATTACAAACGCTCTTGTGATACATTGCAAACAAACATAACCCACGGCAAAAATATGCTCCCCTGATTGTAAGTGAGAACGCAGTTTAGTTGGGAATTTTTTAGTAGACGGGGCTCGCAGTCCCAAAATTATGGGACTTCCTGTCGTAGCCCTCTCCACCCCATGCGAGCAGCAGATGCTCAGGTCCGCCGGCAGGACCCCTTACACGTCGCGTTCCCTACGTTTGAGTGGCTCCCCTCAGGATTTCGCCGCGGAGGCTGCAGGATAGAGAGGAGAAGGGCAAACGTGGTCCCCAAGGCTGTTCAGCTCTTCAGCTCCCAGCCATTCCTGACCTTCTGCTCACCCTGCTAATCTCCACCTCCTCGAACACACACACACACACACACACACGCACACGGCGGTGACTTGCCCATGGCTCTGGCTTTGGAATGCTACCTCATCCTGCTTCAGCTATATGTTTATCGAAATGCTGTGCACCTACACATACAGAACTACCCCACCTACTATCACTGCACTACACTGGTATTGCACTTGTATCAGTATGTGCACAGCTTATTTTTGCACTGTGTGCCATACGTGACTCTAAATCACACCACTGCATTGCATGTTATGTCACTTTCTAATTGTACTATTGCCACTGCCCTGTGGGGACCAATAAAGTGATATGAAATGAATTGGATGAATTAGTCATTATGCTGCCGCGCCTCCTCTATTGTTGCTCTTTGATGGACTGAATGGGCTAATTAGGCGTTGCGCTTTGAATGCCGTCGAGTTGGCCAGCTCTCCTGCTGTGCTCTGTGTGTGTGTGTGTGTGTGTTTGTGTGTGTACCCTACATTTTTTTCCTGTGTGTATTCACTGGATCAATGTCAGGCCTCATCCTTCACTTTCAATCTTCAAACAATAAAATAAGTTTACCATGCGCGTGAGTTTGCATAATCATTTGTTGTGTTTGAGTTATGGGTATGTTTGTTTATGCTTGTGTGTGTGTGTGTGTGTGTGTGTGTGTGTGTGTGTACGTACACGCATGCATGCATTATGTGTGCCCGTCCCTGAGCGTGTTCGGTGTGTGTAATACCCGTCAAGCAAAGGTCATCTGAAACCAAACGTCAATTAGCGACAGAAGTCCCAGGCGACCATCTCCGGGGGACGACGGCAGGTCGCCGTGGTGACAGGGAGGGATGTGGGCGGATTCTAGAACACGCCGTGCGCCCTCAGAGCACTTGGGAAAGTTGCAGGAGGCGCAGCGAGAGAGAGAGAGAGAGAGAGAGAGAGAGAGAGAGAAAAAAATGAAAGAACAGCTGTTTTTATGGCCCTCTGGGGAATAGGTGCTGCTGTTGATGGACATGGTATCACTTAGCAGCCTCAAACACCCACCCACACACACACAGACACACACATACAAACACACACACACACACACACACACACGCATACAAACACACACACATACACAACCTGTTTTACCTGGTCAGTTTTGAGAGCGTACACTCCCTCTCCCTCTGTTAGCTGCTTTCTTTTGGTTGTCTTATCAATGCATATTCATCTTCATCAGTCTTATGTGAGTATTCATGACAATAATTATATTTATGCATATTCATTTAACATGCAAATTTCCAACAAGGATTAATGCAGTCATTTTTTTTCTTTGCACCTGTTTTGAATGTTTATGTGCCAACATGGCCATGATATGCTTTTGAAATATTGAAAATGTACAAATGGTGCCAGTGTGTGTGCCTCTGTGTGTGTGTTTGAGTGTATGTGCATGCATGTATATTTGATTAAGTTGGGAACACACTGCTAGTCCACGTTCCAAATCTCCACGCTGACCCGGACTGTCACCCAAAGTGTTCTGAAGGTCCCACAGGGACCCTGATATGAAAAAATATTCTGATTCGGGTTAAGGATTAAACTGTCATCGTCATACATGACATCAAAGCAGATTATGTTGGCATTTCTCAGTTCAAGTATAGTTGAGAAAGGACAGAGTAATTCAAGCTAAAAAAAAAGACTAATGAAATTAAACGCTAACACTTCACAATAAGAGTACAACAATTAACGTTAGTTAATGCTGTAATAAACATTAAGTAACAGGTAATGAACATTAAGTAACAGTTAACTAACTGTTAACTAATGTGTCTAAGAATCATTTATTAATGCTGTTCATGCTAAGCTATTAATTTATACGTCATTTAAGGGTTACTGTAGATATTACTAAAATTAGTAAATGCCATAATCATCATTAACTAACAGTTAATTAACCATTATGGCATTAACTAATGTTAATTGTTGTACTGTTATTGTAAAGTGTTAACAATTAAACTAAACTATTCTTCACTTTCCAAGATCCAACGGAAGACCCTAAATGATCCCCAAGGGTCCCTGGACCCCAAACCCCTGCATTAGACCACTATAGTATACACGCTTGGCACAGATCCAGTAAAAATATTTCTCATTAAAAAGTGATATATACACCCATGGTAATTTCTGGGATAACAACTTTGCATTATAGACGATGCATTCATGTCCCATGGATTTGTATCAGTTCAACAGACAGAAAAGGACCGAGAGGCTGAGCTTTTTGGAACTGACCGTGATGTCATCATTCATTTAGCCAACAGCAACAGCATAAAAGTTGTTTTCATGTTGTCATCCATGTTGGTGCGTTCTGATTCTGGCACAGTGTCAAAGATACTCATAAACAAATGGTTGGTTTTTAGTCTTTGTAGCTGAAATGTTTTGTCACGCCGGCTCCTTTGCAGAGTCACCAGTATTGACGAACAACCCTATCA
>OMLB01048895.1:0-10622 GCA_900302555.1 Myripristis jacobus | reverse complement strand
TGACTTGGCCTCCACAGTCACCGGACCTGAACCCAATGGAGATGGTTTGGGGTGAGCTGGACTGCAGAGTGAAGGCAAAGGGGCCAACAAGTGGCTAAACACCTCTGGGAACTCCTTCAAGACTGTTGGAAAACCATTTCAGGTGACTACCTCTTGAAGCTCATCAAGAGAATGCCAAGAGTGTGCAAAGCAGTAATCAGAGCAAAGGGTGGCTATTTTGAAGAAATTAGAATATAAAACATGTTTTCAGTTATTTCACCTTTTTTTAAGTACATAACTCCACATGTGTTCATTCATAGTTTTGATGCCTTCAGTGAGAATCTACAATGTAAATAGTCATGAAAATAAAGAAAACGCATTGAATGAGAAGGTGTGTCCAAACTTTTGGCCTGTACTGTATACTTTATGTTTGTGCTAAACTTTTCTGTAATTATTCCACTATCATATGAAATTTTCTTTCAGACTTACAGTGCATTCAGAAAGTATTCAGACCCTCTTCACTTTTTTCACTTTTGTTATGTTGCAGCCTGATGCTACAGTCGTTCAAATTCATTTTTTCTCTAATTGATCTACACTCAGAACCCCATAATGACAAAGTGAAAAAAGAATTTTTGAATTTTTTGTAAGTTTATTAAAAAGAAAAAACTGAAATATCATATTGACATAAGTGCTCAGACCCTTCACTCAGTACTTAGTTGAAGCACCTTTTGCAGCAATTACAGCCTCGAGTCTTTTTGGATATGACGCATCAAGCTTTGCACACCTGGATTGGGGGATTTTCTGCCATTCTTCTTTGCAAATCCTCTCAAGCTCGGTCAGGTTGGATGGGGACCATCGGTGGACAGCCATTTTCAGGTCTATCCAGAGATGTTCAATAGGGTTCAAGTCAGAGCTCTGGCTGGGCCACTCCTAACCACATTCACAGAGTTGTCCCTAAGCCACACTGTGTTGGCTGAGTGCTTAGGGTCATTGTCATGTTGGAAGTGAACCTTCGGCCCAATCTGAGGTCCTGAGTGCTGTGGAACAGGTTTTCATTGAGGATATCTCTGTACTTTGCTCCGCTTAGCTTTCTCTCAACCCTCACTAGTCTCCCAGCCACCACCATGCTTTCCTGTTGGGATGGTATTGGGCAGGTGATGAGCGGTGTCTGGTTTCCTCCAGACATAACATTTGGAATTGAGGCCAGACAGTTCAATCTTAGTTTAATCAGACCAGAGAATCTTGTTTCTCACAGTCTAGGAATCCTTCCGGTGCTTTTTGCAAACTCCAAGTAGGCTTTCATGTGTTTTGCACTGAGGAAAGGCCGTCAAATCACTCTGCCATAAAACCCAGATCAGTGGAGGCTGCAGGGATGGTTGTCCTTCTGGAGCTTTGTCCCATCTCCACACAGTATCTCTGGAGCTCAGTCAGACTGACTGATGGGTTTTTGGTAACCTTTCCTAATGAGGCCCTTCTCCCATGATTGCCCAATTTGGCTGGGCAACCAGCTCTTGGAAGAGCTGGTTGTACCAAACATCTTCCATTTGAATTATGGAGGCCACTGTGCTCTTGGGAACCTTCAGTGCAGCACAATTTTTTTTTTTTTTTGTAGCTTTCCCCAGATCTGTGCCTTGCAACAATCTTGTCTCTGAACTCTGCAGACAGTTCCTTTGACCTCATGGCTTGGTTTTTGCTCTGATATTGTCAGCTGTGAGGCTTTCTATAGAGAGGTGAGTGCCTTTCCAAATCATGTCCAATCAATTTAATTTACCACAGGTGGACTCTAATCAAGGTGTAGAAACATCTCAGCAATGATCAAGAGAAATGGGAGGCACCTGAAAGGGTCTGAATACTTATGTCATTGTGATATTTCAGTTTTTCCTTTTTAATAAATTTACAAACATTTCTAAAATTCTGTTTTCAGTTTGTCATTATAGGGTACTGAGTGTAGATTAATGACAGAAAAAATTTATTTAAACAATTGTAGCATCAGAATGCAACATAACAAAAGTGAAAAAATGAAGAGGGTCTGAATATTTTATGAATGCACTTAAAACTCTCTTCATACTGCTATTCCATCACAGTAATAAGGTTGTCTGTGTAAGTTTTCCTAAAAGCAGAAGCAGTATTGTGTTTTGGTGACTTGAAATTGGGCAAAGTGAAACGGTCCCCCTGCTGGAAAATAGTCCCCAGGGAAACGCTTGCTTTACACACCCAATTATCAGTTCAGTGGTTCATAAATGGTGATGACTTTGTTAGCCAGAGAAGCAGAACATTATAAGGTGGGTGTTTCAACCAAAATATTTACAATTCATATTTGAAAATTGAGGGATTTTGATTAGCCTAAATGTTGTTAAAATTTTATTTCCACCGCAGGATTTGCAAAATGGTTTATTGCAATGTAAAAATTTGAGTAGATTGTAGTAAATGGGGCAAACATTTAAAATCACTGGTATGGTCCTTTAAGTTGCGATATGGGGATAATAAATAACATACAACAATGGATAATTCTGTTTCGACTGATAAAGGTTTTTAATGTCCTGTGAAAGGTGTTGAGTACACAGGAGTGCTGTGGACTGATGCCAACAGTAAACTCAGAGGACTCAGTTTGACAAGTTCAAACACTCCATGAACTGATAGGAAGAGTCATGATTTTGACACTGGAGGTGTTTTCAAACAAACTTAACATAAACTTTACTTAAAATATCCTTCTAGTCAGGGTGGGAGTTCTCAAGAAGCCATTTTGCTGTACATCATTCATGGTAGCCTGTACATCCGCTGACGTACGTCACACCTCAGGTCTCCTTTGTTGTGTAGGTTTTGCCACTCCCTCCCATTCTTCCAAATCAGATGTCACCTGTATTATCAGCTCCCCATTCAACATGCCTGCCAGAAAACATTTCAGTCTTCTTTCTTGCGTGACATATGGAAAGACAGAGATGAGAAAGAGGGCCAGAACTGGCTTGGGTTGCCTGGTGGCTCTTGTCTTAGCATGTTACTGAACTTTATTACCTCCCACCTGCAGTGACTGGATCAATTTGTTTTTGTATGGTATGCCGTGCTGCCATATTATTACTCAGAGTTCAACAGGTAGCCCAGGAGCTTCCTGGTGTTTATGTGACCAACATGTAAACGACCAGTAAAATATATAAATATATATAATTGTTTTTTGTATGTATGTCCCCAGTTACCTGGAGCACTTACTTTTATTCTGAACCTGGTGTACTTTTCAGCAAATTCACTTCTTTTGTTTCAGACACATGGGAAAAAAGATGATTACCAAATCAGCAAAAAATTACCATTATTATTAAAAAAATGGCAATAGATAAATTACATATCAAAACATTGGATAAGGGATGCTGATATGATGTTTTAATAATAAATAAATATTAAAAATTCACAAGTAATAAATAAAATTTGTTGCAAAACATTGTAAACAAAATACTGTGGTGCTACAGAGATGCTTCAGCCCACAAATTGTATTTTTCAGATGGAAGAAAACATGTTTGTTTGGTACAGACCCCAGCAAAAATCACACCATCAGTGACAATGTCAGTTAAAATAAAAATTAGAATGCAAAACTTATCATTTATATTAAAATGGCAAATCGCATCACAATGTCTATAAGATTTATCACAATAACCTTTTTTTTTTTCCAACCATGTCATTCAGCTCTAGTGGTTAGGAATAGAATTAGGGCAGTCAAAATAGACACAGACACAGGCCTTAATTACTTGTGTGCGTGTGTGTGTGTGTGTGTGTGTGTGAGTAGAAAGAGAGACACACAGAGACACAGAATGAACAGTGACATTCCATGAATTTGAACTGACCATGGTCATGTAGTCAGAATCAAAATTATAATGGTTTTATACTTTAATGACAGGAGGAAGATGTACACCACACCATAACAAAGACATCCAAAGCTGTTACAAACTGCAAGTCCACAGCTGATACTGGTGTCAGTATGCTGTTTTAGTCCAGCATGTGCCTGGGTCTTCCTGTGGCTGTCACATATAGGTAGATCGCTTGAATCAGATAATTTCTACCAGATGAAGGCTAGGTGTCTGACATATTATGGTGACATGCCCCTTTTCTCCACACAGGAACGAATGTGTGGAGAAGAAGGATGCACCTGAAGTGTTCTTCTGCTGCTGTGAAGGCAACTTGTGCAATGAGAAGTTCTTCTACATCCCAGACACACAGGCACAAATTCCAAGTAAGTGTATCTCTACATGTCCATTTACACCAGTTTTATGGAAAAAAAGTCTTGTGCCTGGTTCACAAAAGACGCTGCTATTGTTTTCAGCATGTCCAGTTGTCATCTACATTTCAGGAAGAAGATCGTCCTTAAAGTGTTAAAATGTCTTAAATATAGTTCTAGAAACATAAAACCTTAACCCTCTTGGATCTCTTTAAAACACTATACCTTGGGCCCCCTTGGAACATTTTTTGTACTGAGAGCATTGATAGGGTGTTTTTACATATTAATGATTGATTTCAACTTCAATTGATTAATTGCTTTCACTGACTTTAGAGCTCCCCATTAATACAAAATAAAAATATTCATTAAGTTTCAGGATTTTAACCCATTAAATCCCAGTTTGTTGATCCAAAGCTCCTGTAAAAAAAAAAAAATACAAATACAAATACAAATTTTACTTTGTGCTATAAACTAAATGCTATGGACCAGTTTCTAATATGATGCTCCTAACATTTCAAAGTAAGAAAAACACAAAAATGTAAAATTACTATAAATATTTTCCATGAACTAAATGCTATGGATTTCTTTTCTTCTTACATTTACTCGGTCTTGGATATGTCAGTCAGTAACAACGTTGCTTATTTTGCATTACCATTTTTTGTGCAATGTCAGATGTAAAGAAGACCTCACTTTCAGAGCCTTAAGTACAAAAAAAATTACTTTACTTTACTTAAAATTGCTATGAAAATATTATATATTGAATTTTTCTTTAAATGAGTTTCAATTCTTAAAGTTTTTTGCCCTGATCATAACTACAAAATATTTAATTATTTTTTTAGAGTTTTAACCCTGTAAATATCAGTTTCTGATGTGATGCCACTAGTCCTGGTCAGCTCCCGGACCACCCTCATTCCCTGGTTTCTTTCAGGGGGTGCCCCTTCAGCTTTCCCAGTGTAAACTTGCATGCGCCAGGCGTACAATGTTCCGACTTTGCACAGCATCCAGATTTTCAGTCCGTATTGGGCTGGCTTGCTTGGGATGTACTGTTTGAATGAACATCGCCCCCTGAACCCCACAAGCTGTTTGTTGATGCAAATGTCTGATCCCCGGTTTAAAAGCGTAGGGAGGTGGCTTGCCCATTTCTCCCACAGGTCGCGGAATCCCACCAGCTTGTCTCCCCTGTGGCAGCTGGGTCTCATCAGCCAGTCACTGAAGCACAACTGAGCGCTAATCAGGACAAATTGTTTGCGGGTCATGATGGCCTGAAACATGGCCCAACCAGCCCATTCATCCCACAAGCTCTTTGTTGCCTCGTTGTAGGACCTGTACACCTTAGCCAGGATGAGAAGCCCCAGGAAAGCCTCCTTTTCTTAAGCACCCACATCTTTCCATTCACAGGACCCCCTCCTCTCATGGAGATTGGTGTTGACAGTTACCAGCTGGAGGATTTCTGTAGTGTAGAGGAGGTCGAAGCAACTCTTGACGTCCCTTATGCTGGCCACAGTGTACGCAGTTGGCCCGAGGATGATGCCGCTGGGGTAAGGGGTGTAGCTGAGTGAAGACCAAGAAATCATTACATTCTTGGAGGTCCACTCAGCTGCTGTTGCCCCTCTTCCTCTGAAGACTTGCAGGCACACACAGTTTATTTTTACTCAAATCAATGTACTTATGCCTTAACAACACAGACGAATGATTTTGTTTGAATTATTTTCTCCTGGGTTTATTTTTAACGCCCACCTGCAGGAAACCAAGTAAACAGGGGTCACTATACTATATAGTGGCGACATCTTGTTAAAAGTGGTCAAAATTGTAACACTGAAGACAAAACATGTATTAAGGTAAAACAAAGTAACAAAATGAGTTACACGGCACACTGTAGACATATTAAAAGAAATTTAGGTGAGGAAAAAAAAAGTTTTCCAAAAATGCACATTTGGGGAATTCATTTCATATGCATTAATGTAAAAAGTCATTAAATAATCTTAAAATTGAATTCATGATGTCTTAGAGTAATAATACAAATTCGCGGTGATAGTAATTCAATGCGTGGTGACACAGTGAGAGTGCTATGGCACAAAATATACCATATGGACAGAGGTCACATCACACCTACAGGAGCATTTATAACACCCTATTCTAAATCCATTGCCATTAATATGGAGTTGCTCCCTCTTTGCAGCTATAACAGCTTCCACTATTCTAGGAAGGTTTCCTACAGGATTTTGGAGTGTGTTTGTGGGAATTTTTGCCCATTAATCCAGAAGAGTACTTGTCAGGTCGGACTCTGATGTTGGATGAGAGGGCCAGGCTCGCAATCAGTTCATCTCAAAGGTGTTGGATGGGTTTGAGGTGAGGGCTCTGTGCAGACCAGTCATGTTCTCCCACACCAAACTCAACTAACCATGCCTTGCTTTGTGCACTGAAGCACAGTCATGCTGGAGCAGAAAAGGGCTTTCCCCAAACTGTTCCCACAACATTAAGATTTCCCTTCACTGGAACTAAGGTGCTGAGACCGACCCCAGAAAAACAAGCCCATAGCATTATCCCACCTCCACCAAACTTAGCAGTTGGCACAATGCAGTCAGGCTGGGAATGTTCTCATGGCATTCGCCAAACCCAGACCTCATCAGACCATCAGCCCGCCAGATAGAAAAGCGTGATTTGTCACTTCAAAGAACATGTTTCTACCACTCCAGAGTCCAGTGACACCATTGGCTTTACACCACTCCATCCAACACCCGGCATTGTGCTTGGTGATGTGAGGTTTGCATGCAGCTGCGCGGCCATGGAAACCCATGCCATGAAGCTCCTGGTGCACAGTTTTTGTGCTGATGTTAATTGCCAGGGGAGGTTTGGATCTATGCAGTTTTTGAGTCAGCAGTGTTGGCAACTTTTTAGCACTATGCGCCTTCATCGGAGTTAACATTTCTGATGTTATACAACTAAATCTTCTGACCCTACTCACTTTATACTTTCCTGTTATACTTGCATGTAGAAATCCAAGAAAATCCTTGTACTTACCCAGTCCATGTTCTGTGGAAACTTATACTTTTATATCTGAAACAAATTTAAGCCTCCTTACCTTTACTTAACAGGAATTCTCCTTTTAATAGGAAATTCAGATTAAAAAATTTGTCTTGAAAAGGTTAGAAATCCTTAACTTAAACTCTTTTATACCTGTATACCCTATACCCTATACCCTATACGAGTTAGGGTTAGGGTTAGTCTTATCTTAAAAAGCTATGAACAGAGCATGACACTTGGTGGAAAGGTCAATCAGTTTCTTCAGTTTTTGCCATGACAAATCACGACAATTGGTTCTCACTCATTGTTGAATATAAACAGCAATTTGTTGAAAGACATCTTTGTCCCAAAAGAAATGCCATCTAGCCAAGAAAAAGGAACCTAATTAAATTCAACCTGAATTTATCAGCAACAGCAGCCCATATACAATTTTGTCTCATGATAGATTCAAAATTATAATGTGTGTATTCTGTAACTGTGGAGTCACAAAAGCTCCATCCCTTGTGCCAATGACTGACCAGTGAATGCAGTGGCAAGTACTGCAGCTGCCAGAGAACCATGTGCCACGGCTTGTCCTGTGTCATGCCTGGGGGATTGTTGTGTCTTTCAGATTACAGGGACTGCTTTGTCCTCCTCATCCCTGTTGAGCCAATGGGCCTGCCTGCTAAGCATCCTCTTATCATGAAGAATGCCCTGACTCACTAGAGGTCATGACTTCAGTCCCACTTTCTGTCCTCCAAACTTAACAGTTATCCCATTCATTTTTGATCTGCATATAAAAGGATAGTTCACCCATTTTTAAAAAAATGTAATATTTCACTTCCCCCCTAGCAGTTATGTAGGACTGTAGTGGTGCTATCTTCGTCTCATTGTTACTCAGTGCTGGATACTGGCTGGATGCTCCAAATGCTAACTGTTAGCCTCCTGCCATTGAGGTGGACATAGGCAAACCACAGGAAAGTAAATACTGATGAGTAATGAGTCCAAACCTTAGTAAGTTAAGACTCATTTGCATATTTTATTTAGTATCTCATCTCCTTTTCATCCATCTGTAAAGCCATCCATATCATCAGTTTGTTTAACAAATATGCTACTCATATGCCACTCAGAGTAAGCTTCTGCTTACTCTATGAGACTTGCTGCAGTGGTTTCCTCCAGACAACATTTAGAATTGAGGCCAGACAGTTCAATCTTGGTTTTATCAGCCCAGATAGTCTTGTTTCTCACAGTCCTTCAGGTACTTTTTTTGCAAACTCCAAAGTGGGCTTTCATGTTTTTTGCACTGAGGAGAGGCTTCAACAAAACGTAACAAGCAGTACCCTCCATGGAAGAGACGATTAGAGGCAAAAATAAGGGCAACATGGAGAGAAGTTAACTAGCTAGCTAACTAGAAAGGAAACAAGGTGAACAAAGGGGCACCTAGGACATACAACAAGCTCTCCATACCTGAGGCACACTGATGCCCAATGGCTAGTGGACCTGAGAACTGACCACAGCAACTTCCTAGAACAAGAGCCAGTAACCATTTCAATGGCAGACATCCAAGAACGAGTGTCAAAGATCAAGAGCTAGACAGCACCAGGGCCTGATAGGATCCACACCTACTGGCTGAAGAAACTAACTGCACTCCATGAACGCCTAGCAGGACAAATGAACCAGCTGCTGAGAGATGGGACCCAGCCAGAGTGGTTAACCCAGGGCAGGACAGTCCTAATACTGAAGGATCCCCAGAAAGGACCCATCCCATCCAACTACCTCTGCACAACATGGAAACTCCTATCAGGAATCATTGCAGCTAGATGAGTAGGCATGTGGCTCAATACATGAGAGGGGCTCAGAAAGGAATTGGCAGTAACACCAGAGGAGCCAAGCACCAGCTACTGGTTGACAGAGCAGTCACCCGAGACTGTAAGGACGGACCAACCTGTGCACTGCCTGGATTGACTACAAGAAAGCCTACAACTCGATGCCACACACATGGATACTGGAATGTCTAGAACTATATAAGATCAACAGGAACCTAAGGGCCTTCATTCAGAACTCAGTGGGAATGTGGAAGACAATCCTAGAGGCCAACTCAAAGCAGATTACCCAAGTCAACATCAGGTGCGGTATATACCAAGGAGATGCACTGTCACCAAAGTTGTTCTGCATAGGCTTCAGGCCTCCATGTACAAAGAGTAGAAGAGGGTGGTGGTAATAGATGTGGCAATACCAGCCAACAACAACATCAGAAAGAAGGAACAAGAAAAGATTGAGAAGTACCAAGGGCTGAAAGAGCAGCTAGAACGGATGTGGAAGGTGAAGGTTAGCTTGGTCCCTGTGGTAATAGGAGCACTTGGGGTGGTGACCCCCAAACTGGGAGAGTGGGTCCAGCAGATTCCAGGAGCAACATCTGAAGCCTCAGTCGAGAAGAGCACAGTCCTAGGAACAGCTAAGATACTGCGCAGAACCCTCAAAGTCCCAGGCCTCTGGTAGAGGACCCGAGTTTGATAACACAGATACCACCCCATGAGGATGAGAAGGCCATTTTTTTATGTGTATATATATGTATATGGTAACACGTTACAATAACAGTACAACAGTTAACGTTAGTTAATTTTAGTTAATGCCATAATGGTTAATTAATTGTTAGTTAATGATTTTTATGGTATTTATGAATGTTAATAATATCTACAATAACCCTTAAATAACATATAAATTAATACCTTAGCATGAACAGCATTAGTAAATGATTCTTTGACACATTAGTTAATGGTTAGTTTACTGTAACTTAATGTTCATTACCTGTTACTTAATGTTTATTACGTCATTAACTAACGTTAATTACTGTTATTGTAAAGTGTTACCATGTGTATATATATGTGTGTGTGTGTGTCTATATATTTGTGTATATATATGTGTGCGTGTGTGTGTGTGTGTGTGGAAGTGATGAAAGAATAAATCGTCGTCGTCGTCTTCTGCCGCTTATCCGGAGCCGGGTCGCGGGGGCAGCAGTCCGAGCAGAGACGCCCAGACTTCCCTCTCCCCAGACACTTCTGCCAGCTCCTCGGGAGGGACACCAAGGCGTTCCCAGGCCAGCCGAGAGACATAGTCCCTCCAGCGTGTCCTGGGTCTTCCCCGGGGCCTCCTCCCGGTGGGGCATGCCTGGAACACCTCCCCAGGGAGGCGTCCAGGGGGCATCCGAAACAGATGCCCGAGCCACCTCAGCTGGTTCTTCTCGATGCGGAGGAGCAGCGGCTCTACTCCGAGCTCCTCCCGAGTGACCGAGCTCCTCACCCTATCTCTAAGGGAGCGCCCGGCCACCCTGCGAAGGAAACTCATTTCGGCCGCTTGTATCCGCGATCTTGTCCTTTCGGTCATTACCCAAAGCTCATGACCATAGGTGAGGGTAGGAACGTAGATCGACTGGTAAATC
>OMLB01048891.1:0-11629 GCA_900302555.1 Myripristis jacobus | reverse complement strand
CTACTGCCTTGCTTTTGGTATTGGCAGTTGTGGCATTACTGTGCAGACACACATTGTTTAGTAGCTACATAACTTACTGCATGCAACCTTTATAATCATTTATGTAAAACTACAGGCAACTGACAAAGTAATAGAAACACATTTTATTGTGCACATGTGATTAGTGTGCGAATCCTTGTCTGCTAAGATAAACCTGGTTATATACCAGTATCAGTCAGTACTGACACAGCGAACATGGTAACAAGGATTTCAGTATATCTCGAAATTAGGGGTGTACAGCCATTGCACTATTTGTATTGGGGTTCAGATTCAGGCTTTTTAAAAAAAGGCGCACAAGAGACTTCCACCAAGCTAGCCGGCTAACTTCAGGTTTAAATCTCGGCTATCTAGAACAGGAATAAAATAATTTAATCGTGCGGCTCTTCTACACTTTCCAAACGTAATCGGACTGAATGGATCAAATTCTGCTAGTGAAACGAGTCGTTTCGCGGGGGTTGTGACACTCAAAAAAATGTATCCACTGTTTCATAGCCGCTTCTTTTCCCGTTATTGTCTATGAGAAAAATGCTTTTTGGGCCACAGTGCATCACGTGATGCTGCAATTCCATGTTTAGCCACTATGTAAAATTGGCCTCAACGCGCAGCGCTGTTCCTGGGGGCTTGGGTCTACTGAATAAGTTGTTGCACGGTGACCCTGGAAGTATTAGGCGGTGAGCACTTCCTGTCTGCTTTTAAAAGGAATGTGAGGAGCTAATTTGATTAGCCATGATTGATGCCAGCCCCAGCCTCTAGTGATAATTTTCTTTTCCTAATCCAACTCCTTTCACAATCACGGTGTTGGTGCCTATTCACTGTGCCAGCGTGAGCCTTCTCAAATGTGAGCATGCACTACCGCCTGACACTTCATAATGAATTTGCATATGCTCCCTACTAAAAATGAAATGATTAGAAATGAATTTGTACTCAATGTCTGTCTTAGAATAACTTAACATGTAGCTGTAATTAAATGTAAATACGACAACACACCTTTCAAATTTCAAATGAAATCATCTCTTTGTAAAGATAGGAATGGTAAATGGTAAATGCACTTAACAATGTTTGCCTCACATTCATGGCAGAGGCTACCATGCAAGATGCCTAGCTGTCCATCAGTAGCTGTGAGGGGCTCAGTATCTTACTCAAGGACACTTCGACACACTCTGAGCCCCGATTACAACAACCGCTCTACCTCTGGAGCCACGCTGCCCTTTGGACAATTAAATGAAATTGGCAATTTGTAATTCAAGCATTAAAACTAATCAATGAAATCAATAAAATGAATTAATGATCCAATGAACCTAAGAGGTTCTTTGTTTAAACGGTGTGGTCACACACTAAAAGAAAAACATGTTTTATTAACATGCCATGTAAGAATGATGAATCAATGATGCAACTGTGATTGCTCACCAGCTTCAATTTGTCATTATTTATCATTAAAAGTTTACAATTCTCTGTGTTTTGTCATGTTTGCATGAGTCACATACCAGGCCTTCAGTGAAGTCAGGGTTGTTCAGTTTTACCAAAGTTTCCAAGGAGAAACTTGGACTCCACATGGGGCTCTGTTGTGCTTTTCACAGTTGGAGGTTGAAAACTCTGATTTTCCGAGTTGCCTGAAACACAGCATATATGCACACATCCTCACATACGGCAGCACACAAAATAAGCAAAAATGAATGTAGCATGCTAAATGTAAATGGGAAGAAAATGATGCAGTTCATAAATAGAAATCTTGTTCCTCATTAGTGCATTTAAATTAACTAAAATGTTCCTTTCAAACACATAAAAAACATCACCTGTCATCCTCCACTGACTGTGTTGAGTAGCTCTGGCACATTTGAGGCACAAGAGGTTAACTGTTGGCTTATGTAACATGAAATGTCAGGGTGGCTAACAGTAACTTGCAATAATGGCTGGCTGCTCACCACCAAAATGACACAAACTAGCTATTTTTCCTTGTTTTTCAGTTCATCACCTGATATAATCTCTCAAATTATCCCAAGTTGTTGCAAAGCTTTCTAGTTTGATCACACACAAAAAATGCAAATCACTTTCAGAAGCTCTCGTTAATTTTTATTAATTAGAAAATAACACTGTTGCCCCTAAAAATTGATGATCTAACTGAACAAGGACAATCCTTAAAGTCTGAAATTAAACAAATCCCCCACTGACATCCGATTGCCGAACCATCGTTAGTTAGAGCTACTGTAGCTCAGTGGGAGGAGCTGCTCAGATGAATGTTAACATCAGCATGGGTGCATCATTAAGAATGTGAGATGGCGGCTGCTGTTCCTATTTAACACACTTACTGCCACAGTGCACACATGTAGATTTGAAGTTGAGGCTTTGTATGGTTATGTTTTTGGGTTTTTTTTTTTATCGATAAGTGACAAACAAAACACTAGAAATTAATAAAACACTAATTTCATTGAAACATTACAAATTAGGTACCTAAATTCAATGAACAGTAGCACTCTGCCTCTGTAGATGGGGGAGGGGGTAGGCCTACCACTAATTAACAGAACAGAGTACTACAACACAAATAGCAAAAATAATTACCGAGGATTCACATGACTGCTTCTCCTCAATCACAGTTAATAAATCTGGTGCACTGGCCACTTACACACCACAATCAGCCTGTGACATTGAGGCAAATAACAAAGTGTACAGACCTGCAGCCTACATGGATTAATTATCGAGCCACTTTCAAACATGAATCCATAAGCATTTAACTGCAGCAATATAAAACAGATACTCACATCAGCTACATATAACTGTTACTATCTGCACTGGTGAAGAGGATCCCTTACGTGCGCTCAGTCTTGCTGCCAGACAGAACAATGGATTGCAGGAGGATATATAGACTGGCAGGCCATCAGTGGAGATGAGTTCAGGTGACAATGGACATATCAAGGAGGTGGAGGTGACTAGTATGGCTCTTTCCAGCAGTACAGTACTGTGAACACCAACTTCATTTTTGCAGGTTAGCAACGGGAGGTAAAATTTTCTTTTTCTTGGAAGGAGAAGGATTTTTATTGTCACATTTTGGTGGTAATTTTTGCTTAACCCTCTGGCGCATAGTGGTCACTACAGTGGACAGCTGTTTAACAGTCATTTTCTCCTAAATGCAATGGTTTCTATGGCGGAATTGCATATCAGCTGTTAGAGTGCTCTCTGCTGCTCCCCTACATTGAGGTTTATGCAGAGACTGTCAGTTCTTGTTGCTGAAAATATATTAATACTAGTAGAATGACATGGTAATACCAGTCCTGCATCCTTAAAGAAGTATGGAGACTCACAGAAATATTCATGCCCTATGAAGTGTAAAAACACATAAGAAAAAAAAATCTGGACTCAAACTTTCATAGTTCATGCATCAGAGGGTTAATGGCAAAGGTTAGGGTTAGGCATAAGTTGGTAAGGACAAACATTAGGGAAAGACTGTAAAGAAAGAATGCAAGTCAACTAAATCCCGTGTGCTAAACAGTAATAAAGACATGTTTCTTAACCTGCGCACAGATCACAAGTAACTTCCAGTAGATTGTTATTGCACAAATCTGATCAGTTGTGTATTGTTAAAGCTCACAGTTTCATATACTTCTGCACCAACTACACTTCTCAAACACCTGCCTCTACATGTTACCCCCTCTCCAATTGGCTAACAGTCAAATTAACACCCTATCAAAAACAAGAATAAACTAAAAAGACCATCTTGAAGTGCTAGTAAGCTATTACATGCTGCACTTTACATTTTCTGGTTAATTTTGATTTCTGTCTATTCAACTATTCACAATAACTAATTCAGATTAGGATACACATTTAAAGCAAGTAAAAGGATGTCATTTAGACAAGCAGACCTGCACACAACTCTGCTTCTGCATCTATACATAATATCTTTCTATCTGTCTTGATTATCCCACAGAGCAAGACTGCTCAACAAAAAGATGAAGCTTAAACCTCACTGAGATAACGTGACAGAAAGCCCTGTGGAAAACTACCCAGACAGACAAAAACACAATATCAGGAGGCAGATGGAGAAAATAATGAAAAATGAAACCCACACTCACCTGCAGAAATCTTGGAACAATGCTGACAAATGGGAGCAGCAGCCTGGCTGTGCTGTTTTCATCCGATCACATCGTCTATCTCACATTGGCACCTGCCTCAGCAGCCCCATCGAATTTCAGCAACCTGCTGTCCTTGAGGCAAGAAGGCAGCAGCCAAATCATTTGGGGAGTGGTTATGCACTTCAAGGTGAAACAACAACTGAGCGCTCAATTATTTCACTGTGGCATATTCAGGCCTCACGCAAAGGAGCTGGAAGTAGAACAGAATTACAGGATGGGTGGGCCCCTTACCTCCTCACCTATTTACCTTGATAATTGCCCAAATCACCTTGGCAATGCATCTGGCCGCAAGCAATCTGCTGTTTCCCTAAGTGAACAAAAATTATAAGTTTAGTATAGGCGTTTGCCAGAAGCGAGTCGTTTTTAGTCAGCCGCCAGAAAGACGGTTTTAATGGCAGACAGATGCAGTCTTTTGGCTGTCACATTTTTAGAATTAGGAACTCATGACTCTTTCATGGGGTTGTTAAATAAATAAGGAGGGTAGATTGAGTCGCCCACAGAGACATGGGCTGTGGCATACGGCCCAGGCAAACAGGCCTCAACAGATCGCCTTTTTGGACAGCAACCTGGTGCACCCTTGATGGCCATGGGCTGGGCCAAGAGAGTCAAATGATAGCAGAGCAGTTAAAAGCAATTAGCAGAGGGGTATCAGGTAGCTTTTTGGTTTGTTTGTTTTTTTTGTGTTTGTTTGTGTTCTTGTGAGGGATTGGTGGGTAAGTAGGGAGGATATAGACTATGCATAACTGTCTGCTCCACATCAAAGCAATAGCTAAGTCTCCTCATGGGAGCCACACCAGACATAAACCCCTGGACCGAGAAAGATGAAAGTCTCTTAGAGACAGAAAATTCAGCAAGTGTTCATCTTAAAGCGCCTCATAAATACATCTGAATGTTATGCTGCAAGTATAAATAGACCAACCACTACCAGGAAATCATCTTCCACACCAATCACATGATAATGTATGTATGTGTATGGGGGGTTGATTCAGTTATTAGTTTTTCTGGAAAGTAAAATGGTGCATATTTACTTCAGAAACCATCTTCTGGGTCCACAATTTCCATATATTCCACTTATTTGCATATAGACTTGGGTGTTGAAAATCACAAATACACAGTATTTATGGAATGGTGCCGTTAATTTTTCAACCTGTGTCAATGCAAAAATAAACTGTAAGTAAAACTATAATTTTGTACTTGTGTGCAATTAATGTATGTACTATACAGCACTCTAAAATCTCAGATTCTATTTAAGCTAACTTATTTTTAAACCCCTTAGCATCTTGTAGCAAACGAACAATCAGTGTGCCAGTGAAAGAACTGTCGAATATGAAAGAGAGAGGTTAATTTTCACTTGGAAACCATCCAATAAGTGTTCTCAGGGAACTGGGGATGAGCTGGGTCAACAAGGTAATTTGGATCCTGAACATTTATCAATGGAGACACATCCCAGCTAGCAAAGGCTTTAACCAGGCCTGGCAGCATATTGTATAGCCTCTTAAGCACATCATTTAGTCAGTGGGAGTCAGTAATAAAAATGACTGTCATCTCCAGTTTTTCTGAATCCTCTAAGAGGAGGACCTCACTCAGTATCCAAAGATCTGGACATGTTGCTGATATACATCTAAACTGGGTGTAACAATGCTGACATTGCTTTGATTTTGACTTTCACTGGAACAAAAGAGAAGAGAATTTGTGTGTCCAGTCCAATTCAATAGTGGGTGAACACTTACAAGAGCTGTGAAGTGTTTGGACCTTAAGCTTTTTTCAAAAATAGGAAGTACTCATGGCCAATTCTGTACACACTCATGTTGGTCAGGTAAGTCCTTAAATGGCCAATCCACAATCTGACAAAACTAATAATCCCCTCTCTGATGATATTTTACAATTACATTTTGCCACTCAGACTGATTGGTTGAGATTTGATACAGTTTGATTTGTATTTTGTTTAAATACTATGGGAAAATGGACTATTAAATTTGATTCATTATGTAACCCAAAAGCAGCAGGGAAAATATTTTTCATCGGCACACCCCTCCCCTCTGAAATGTCCACCCATTTTAATGAACACATAGAATAAAGCCAGGATTTGGCCTTTGAACATTTAGTCAGTCTCTTTGAGAAAAGGGATTCTCTTGAAATGTATGAAAAACCACTGAAAACCCAATTGTTGGGTTGACTGATTTATATGTTTTGTATCTCAAAACGTACAGTCAAGCTCATTTATGTCGTGGTCTAAGGTACAAATAACATAAATGCTATTGTTTCTTTTATCCTATTCTTTGAAATTATTCTAGAAATCAAGGCTGAAGTGAAAGGACCTTTTTCATAAATGAGGCCTTGGGTATATGCCTATACATAATACTAGCAATCGCTCAACAAAATCTGAGAGAATCTGACATTTTAAACCCATTTACTTAATCCCGCTCTCCTTCCTCCTCCTCTCCCATGGTATGGTATATATGCCTAGCTTGATATGGACTGGCTGAATGAGCAGATCATTTAGTGGATTTAGAACCAAACACAACATGATAGGCTTAAATATTTAGTTGTATCGTGTCTTCTAAAATAAGGTCTCCATTATGGACACCATTCTACGAAGAACAGATCCAAATTCAAAGGAATCAAACAGGCTCATTTTTAATGTGCCTCAGTCCTGTGATACATGCTGTGGCAGTCTAGAGGTCATTTGGAGAATAAAAAAATATAAATAAATACAATAATTAATTAATCAAACTACAGCATATAGCCTTCTGGGAAATTACAGCCTCTGGAAGATGTTTGAGTTAATGTTATGTGCATCTCAGAATTGTTTGCCACTCCATTCCATTTTGCTTTAATGATGCGTGAAAACGACTATCCCCAGCATACAAAGTTTTACAGCAGTGAAATGATAAACTCTAAATAACTACACTACTCTAAGTTGACCATTATGCCATTATGGGTTCTATCCATCTACTGCAGGCTGCATTTATCCTGTCACACTTAAATGCCTGACTTTGACATTGTTGTAGAGGGTACTTTGATTCTTTAAAAAAATGCATTTTTAAGATTCTGTATGCTATGTTCTACGTGTTTTTCTGTCACTCAAGTTAACCTGCCTTTCCTCCATCTCTCAGTATGCCCACTGAGAGAAACTGACATTTAAAACAAACTAATTTAGAATGCTTTGTGTACAAATTATTATCATGTGACCTGCATTTGCCATGAAATATGCCGAGTTAGTGAATATAGGTTAGAGTTATAATCCCTTATTGATTTCACCTCTTTAATCTGCTTTATTCATAAGGGAGATGTACAGGAGATGAAGAGTGGTAAACAGATTAAAAAGGATTTGCTAATGACTAATGGTTGAGACTTGGTTTATGCAAATGGTGGTAGAACTCAACATTAAGAGGATGGCTGTAACATTTTGTATACCCAGGTCCAGATACAATGAAGGTTTCACGAGAGGTTCACATGCTGCAGTACATCACCAAAATGACCAAATCAAAATGCAGTGCTATTTAATACCTGTGTATACCTGTGTGTAATGAGTGGAAAGTTGCTCTAATGGCACCAGTCCAACAATAAAAGCTCTTTGCACCTGTCATGGCATGGTCATGTACCTCTAAAATATATATAATAGGCAAATCTGGGTCTTTAGCCCACATAATAGCTATTGGGTGATGAGGCCAATCAAATCAAAATTGTGCTAAACTCATTAACATTTTGCAACACCAGTTGATCCACATAATTGCAGTGCATATGAGATCTTTTAAAAGGTGACAAAAAAATGCAAAAAAAAAGAAAAAAAAGTCATAATTGCTGCAAGATACAAGAATTGTTGCCTACTTGTTGTCTCTTGCAATAAGTAGACGCCGATGTGAGACATTGAGACACACAAGATTTTCCATTCTAAAGCTTCAGATGACAAAACACCCCAATTATGAAAGAATCTTTAGGGATGGAGGGTGCTACCTTTGGTGGGATAATTCTGTCTCTAAAACATGTAATTTGCTCTTGCATTTGGTCACAAAGGGGACTATTTCCTTGTGCAGTGCTTATTTGCGTCACAATGTGATCTCTCCGTGAATAATAGGGAAAACATGCTCAAAAAACTTTCAAATTGGCCTTGCAATGCAATCTTAATGAATCTGAACCTAGGTGTGTTTCACACAGACATGAACAGAGATGAGTGCCACCCATTTTGTCTTCCCCTGGAGTCATTAGCCACAGTTTTTAGTGTCTTCTCTTATTATGTGATTTCTAAAGACCTGGTGGTTATAGCATAACAACATGACTCCCATATTTTTGCTCAATTCCTAAATTAGCTGGATTTATGTTTTGATAATACCAACAACTTTTGATATTTTCTACATATACAACTGGTAAATGAACAAACACACATCATATATAATGTAGAAACATATTTCATAATCCCAAACGGGGCTTTCATAGCGCCCTTTGAAATGGAAATGCCACTTGGCCAACCTGCCATGAGTTAAGATTCAACATCTAAGAGTGAATCTCAAATGACATTCTTTTATCTGAGGCATCTGATGTTTCTGTTTGTGATAAGAGGCACAGCCAACGGCATATTCCTGCTTTTGTTTGCTTACATACAGTGTTTCCCAGTTGAAGTCAAGCACATGGATTTAGATGAGTGTGAGGAACACCCAGAGGTGTGTCTATATTTTCATGCTCAGTTGAGGAGAAGAGACTTGTCGTTCAATGTCAGAATCCATCAGCCTGTTCCTGACCTAGAAATCAGGCACAGATCCAATATGTGAGGAATGAAAACAATGGTTTTCTCCATTATTCCCTGGGGCTCTGGGGCCTCAAGAATAGCTTCTCTTCCCTTCTATCCTGCCTGTCTGTTTTCAAGTCAGAAGATAAATGAGTATGCTTTGATACAGCTTCAGGAAGAAAAAAAAAAGTCAAAAGTCCCAATGGATTTCCAACCAAGGCGGCAAGGATGTGGAATAAAAGGACTGGGACAGAGATCCAACTTAATGCAGAACAGCACCATGTTTTATGGAACTAGGCTATCCTAGTTGTATCCCTGGTCATTTCCCATAACCTTCAAAGGAAGGGTAACCCAATTTGCTTGTTTCACTGAGAGACACCCCAGAAGAAAATCCAGTTCCATGGATAGTGCATTTAAGGTTACCAATTTGCAATGTAAATTAATAACATACCTGCCTATATCATATTTTTTTCTGATCTTTTACTAAACGTGATTAACATTTAGGGGGCAGAAACCAGAAAAAGGACCAATTCTTATGTTACTTTACCATTCGAACCATTTAAAAAGGTATTAAATCAATCAAATAAAACAATATATACCTTATTTAGTTCATTTTCATGCCCATAACAGTCAAATGCACAGTTAGGATTTACACTGTGCTTTGATAGCACAACTGCAATTACAGCAACATTGACAGGTCTCTGGAACAACTTATGGAGGGCTGTAGTTGAATTAAGTAATAAATTCTCATTTTCATAATGGAAACAAATAAGCTTACTGATTAGAACAGAGAGCCAACACAGGCAATCCAGTATCACACTGCAGAATTGTGGAACAATATTACTGCTGTGTCATTCGCATTTTTTGGTTTAAAAATGGAACTTTTTAAGCTTTGCAGCTGCAATCTTGTAAAAAAGTAGCTTGCTTGTAGCACCATCTTCCATCACTGAGCAGTTTGAACTTCAGGAATGTGGGGTGGTGGCGGAGAGGATGGGGGAGGGGTGCCTGAAACCTCAAAACATGGACAATTGTTCAGCCCTTTCAAAATCAAGCTGATACAACATATTACATGTTTGTATGGGAGAGTAAAATTTGCACTTGTTACACATTTAAAATCAAGATAGGACTATCATGTGTTTAAAAAACTCCATAGATTGTTTAATACAACATACCATATTCTCAACAATTCAACATCAACAAAATTTTGTTAATTAAAAAAAAAAAATCTGCATATTACCTTTATTGCACAGAACAATTGAATGTATTTTTCCATAGATTTCTTTTTTAATATCTTTTTGTAAAAAGTTGGCTTGGACTACATGGTCAACATAGTCCAGGGTGGAAATAAAAAAAAAGGAACAAGAGAAAAGAAAAACAAATCCCGTTATCATTCGGGACCAAAAAAGGCTAGGTACAGTAGCCACACTTTGAACGAAGAGAGCATTCATAATCAGCAAGAGGGAGAACCATGAGCCATATCCACTGTTTTTTTTTTTTCTTTATGCAAAACGGATTACACCAAAGCTGCTTCAGATCGCTCCACGGGTGAAACCATCTGTGTCACTCCAACCATCTGCATATTCAGTCCATACTTCCAGCCCATTACTGTGCCGTTATCTGTAATGTCATCCATCATAAATAACTTAGCCTTATCTTTGGACACACTCACAAAGCCAAGCTGTCCACAGTGTGTACTTGAAAAGGTAATGGTGTAACCTCATATTTTATATGCAGAACCACATTTGGGAGCATAATATGTGTCAGTCCCCCCCCCATCCCTCCCCCCAAACAGCATACATTTTTGGGGATAGCATACCTGTAAATAAACCTAGAAGGTAATATTTCCATGGCTTTGATGGGGGGAGCAATGGGATAGATAAATCATAAATTCCATAAAACAACCAAAAAAATAAACATTAATGAAAGAAATATTCTACAGGTTGAAGAGCACATTCTATCCAAAAACTTCTGCACATAAACATGATAAGCACAAAATAATACCCTTATGTAAGACCATTTGAAATGCAATTTAAAAGGTCCAAAGATTAGCACATATAGTTTCAAAGTAGCCATGCCAAACACTCTGATGGCAGAACCTTAAGATAAATGCTCCATTGTTGGCACGGAGCCCCATATCCACAGCAACATCTCACACATTTCCAGCTGCGTCATACTCTGGATACAATGAGAGTGCTGTCTGAGTGATTTCTGGAAATTAGGGATGTGTGATGCTGATATTGATATCAGATACTGGGCTCTAAAAGCTATATGTATGTAAGAACTGTTTTTATGTCTCTTTAGAACATTACACTGTTACATTGTAAAATCTGTTTTTCTGAAAAAATTGATTTGTCTGAACAAAATTTTTACATGGTAGTACTCAGAATTGGTGTCAGCAGTCGAAGTAATATTGATGCACCCCTAGAAATAATTACTGCATCTAAGTAGTTGCAAAGCACTTGTTTTTATGAATCATTCGGTTATTCAGTTTGCAGAATGACCAATGAAAACAGGTTTACATTTTGATATACTTTCTTGGCAAAAAATATGGATATGTATTTGTTATTCTGACAGTTTTGTTTTTCCATTGGCAATATAAGCATATCATACTATTTCAGTTGACTTTGCATAAGTGCAGGGGCATAATCTTTCAACAAACAATGTTCATCTGGTTTTAGAACACAGACATATGATGCATCTTGAACAGGTCTTGGGACTTCCAGAACAATCAACATAGAAA
>OMLB01048889.1:0-10006 GCA_900302555.1 Myripristis jacobus | reverse complement strand
CACAGAGCTAGTTTCAACCAGCGCAACGCGAGAGGCAAGTTTCCCAAACCGAGAGTGCGCCGAGATGGGAGTGACGGCGCAGCAGGGGGAGGTGTCGATAGATTTAGCCTGGCGCAGTGACAGTTTCGTGCCAAAAGGCTTCGCCGAGGTGCGCCAAAAGCTCGCCATCTGAAACCACGTCTACTTTCAGCGCAAGGCGCAGCGGGCTCGGCGCAATGGAAGTTTGGCAGACTGGCGCACATCACCAAAACCTCACAATCAGCACAAACGGTGCCAATCTCCTTTGATCTGACATCAGTTGTGACGGGACAGTTGATATGGAGATATATGTATGTTCTGATTGTGATCGTAGCATTGAATAGTGGTTTATGTCGGTATTTATTGCATTGTGGACTGGAGGGGAAGTGGTGATTCCATAAGGGGCCGAATCAAGTCTGACAGTTCCTGAATCCCAGTACCGGGCGTCGGGTTCTGCCACTTGGTTTCATGGTTTCATGCCAACTCTGTGCCATACCATCTGTATATTTCATATTTATTACCATCTGTATATTTCACATTTCATATCTCATATTCTTAGGTTAGTCTTTATTGTATATATTTAGTCTTTATTGTATATACTTTTAAATTTTATTTTATGTTTCTATTGATGCTGCTGTAATGTAGGAATTTACCAGTTTGGGATCAATAAAGTAAATCTATCTATCTATCTATCTAAAACTTGGGCAGTTCCGGCCAAGGAGGAGGCTAACAGAAGTGGGGATAGCGTCCTGTATAATCAATTTGACAAACCATTTTTCACACCATCTCACCCACCAAGACATCACACAGCCATCAGCAGTGTGTAGTTCCCTCCTGCTTCATACTCTCCACAATCATCCCGGTTCCCAAGAAATTTGCCATCACAGGACTGAATGACTACAGGCCTGTCGCCCTGACATCTGTGGTCATGAAATCTTTCAACAGACTGGTGTTGTCCCATCTGAAGGACATCACAGGCCCCCTGCTGGACCCCCTGCAGTTTGCCAACCAGGCAAACAGGTCAGTGGATGATACAGTCAGCATGGGACTGCAATATATCCTGCAACATATTGACTCCCCAGGGACATATTGCAAGGATCCTATTTGTGGACTTGCAGATGCACAGCTCAACACAGGAGGGCCAACTCCTCAGGCCAGGACTCAGCAGTCTACCTACATCTGAAGGATAAAGGACATACCTTTGAGGACAACAACGTACATATTCTGGACAGGGAGGACAGGTAGTTTGAAAGAGGAGTGAAAGGCAATCTATGTCAAAGTAGAGAAACCATCATTCAACAGAGGAGGAGGCCTCAGACACCACCTGTTCCCCATCTATAATGCTGTCCTTTCATCCCTTCCAAGGAGATTTAACCACCACTTACACTTAACCTCATGTGATAACGGTCATTCATACTTGGCACCAGGTGACTCCAACGACTCTCAATGATTATCGTTAACACCCAGGAGCACCTACATATTAGTGGAATCAGTGGCCCTGATAACAACCCTACAGAGGATAAATACCTGGGATTCCCTGCCAGCTAGTCAGAACTGAAGAAGCTTCTTGGAGAAGAAGTGAAACGTCTTCAAGAATCTACTATCAAGTCAAGTTGACATATATTCAGTTTTTCTTATCTTCAGACAGTTAAAATCAAGATCAACTTGACTTAGATTGATTAGGTTCATTTTGTCTTCTTTTAATGATACATTCAATTTTTCTTATCCTCAGACATGTATATGTAGGAGATGTTTCTTTTACCTGCTTGACAGTTTCAGCTCTAGCTCCAGCCTGTCATTTATCAGCTGGCTGGCCCGACAGACAGATTTTGACAGCTAATAAATGACACGTCAGCAGCACGTTGCATGACGCTTCTGAGGAAGGCTTGAGCTACAGCCAAAACTGTCAAGCACATAAAAGAAACATCTCCTACATATACATGTCTGAAGATAAGAAAAAATGAATATATCTTTAAAAGAAGACAAAATGAACCTATTCAAATTTAAGTCAAGTTGACCTTGATTTTAACTCTACTTGAATACCATGACCTTAATGATTGAGAACCTCCACAGACACTCTCCCCTCTGCTCTTCTCAGGGGCGCCTCCAAAAATTTTTCATAGGGGTGGCCAGATGGGGCCACTCAAAATCTTGGGGTGGCACACCAAAAGTAAAAACCATAATTTCAGGATGTTATTATACTGCTGCTCCCCTCTTAACTCTCTCTCTCCTCCTGTACTTATTTCCTCTTAAAATAAGAATGGATGTCTGTGGACTTTCTCTTCATTCTCTGCAAATTGATGTAACATATAGAAGCATCAGCTAATGTTAGCTAGCTACGTAACTCAGTTCAACATGTCAGCAGGGTGGGGGCTACTGTGAGTGATGGAAGGTCAAGAGCGGCTTCCTGGGCCTGGCTGGCTGTGCATTTGGGATGAAACACATAACTGACAATAGAATCTATGTGACTGGCCAGTGGGGTGGCCAATGGGGTGGCCAGCAAATTTATAGGGGGGGCCGTGGCCACCCCTGGCCACCCCCTGGTGGCGCCAATGGCTCTTCTCCCTTGACACCTGCACCTAAGGAGATGTGTCTGTTAAACTACTGAAGTTTGCAGACAACGCAACTGTCATCAGTTTCATCGGGGACGGTGACGAGTCAGCATACAGATGTGAGGTTCAACAGCTGGCCCTTTGGTGCGGTTAGAACAACCTGGAGCTGAAAACACTCGAAACTGTGGAGATGACAGTGGACTTCAGGAGATTCCCACACTCTGTCATCCCTCATCATAAGGCCCGTTTCCACAGCAGGAACTTCAGGGTAATTTTACGGGGCCGGGGCCATTGTTGCGTGTCTCCACTGCCGGAACCACCCCCGAAGGACAGAGTTCAGGAACTTTTACAGGGGCAAAAAAAGTCCCTACCTCGGGGTAGGTACTCTGAGTGGCCCTGAAAAACTCCTGGGTGGGGATTGGGGTTTCAATCAATCAATCAGTCTTTATTTATATAGCGTCAAATCACAACAGAAGTTATCTCATGACGCTTTACAGGTAGAGCAGGTAAAGACCACGCTCTACAGATTACAGTAGAAAAAAACAACAACAAACCCAACAGATTCCCTCCTGAGCATGCTCTTGGCGACAGTGGCAAGGTAAAACTCCCCTTTAACAGGAAGAACCCTCAGGTGGAACCAGACTCTGGGTGGGCGGTCATCTACCTCTACCGGTTGGGTGGGGAGGGGAGAGAGAGAGACACACAAAGACACAGAGACAGGGAGATAAGGACAAACTGGGAAAAATGACAACAACAGAAACAGCAGGGTATCCTGAACAGGTAATCTAGATGGAAGTGACACGCAGCATCCAGCCTTCTCGTCTGCAGCTGGATGACCTTCCAGGATGAGCAGGACAGTATAACCTAGACAAGACACAAAAAGCGCAACGAAAGCAAAGGGGCAGAGGACTCTGGAACAATAGCAAGCACTGAATAAAAAGGAGGGGGGTATAGAGGGGGACAGGAAGAAGAAGAAAGGAAGAGGAAGATTAGAAAAGAGCATGATATGAAGTCCCCCGGCAGTCTAGGCCTATAGCAGCATAACTAAGGGCTGGTCTATAAGCTTTGTCAAAAAGGAAAGTTTTAAGTCTACTCTTAAAGATAGGGAGTGAATCTGCCCTCTGAACTGAGATAGGAAGTTTGTTCCAAAAACGTGGAGCCTGTGATGTGGAAAAACTTCGGTCCAGATCAGGCCAGATTGACTGCAGAAAACTTCTTAGACTTGATACCAAAAAACACTATTAAAATAGTCTTGGAGGCTTCAAAAATTAAGACTTGAACCAGGCAGAGTCTTAAGCAGGCAAGTTTATTTGCATTTGAGATCTCAAATGAAACAAACAGGGAGTCGATCACAGAGAAAGACTGACATTCTCAGTTTATGCACCTGTTTATATGTCCCCCAAACTGTCGTGTCAGCGATTCTGTTCATACAAAGAGATCATACATCACAGGAGTGGTACATGTCTAAGGACAGCTGGTGAGATAACGACTTTTAATTGGGCTAGAGTTACCTTGAGTTTGTAGATCTTGGACTCTCTTGGCCAATGGTTAGAGGACCCTTTTTTTGGACAAAAAAAGCTGACTAGACACATTCAAACTAGGTCAGGCTTTGATCAGAATTATAGCATAGCTCGTAGTCTGGGCAGAAGGAGGTTTGCTCACTACAGAGTACCACTTGATGCTAGTGAGCCTCTATGTCAACTCAGTGAGAAAAGCACCACCTGATGGCTAGGCCCCTACTTGAAAGTATTACTGATAGTGCTTGAGTCTTAGTGTTTCTGGACTGAAGCTGATTTATGTTCTTCATTATGAGCTCTCTTATTTTTATTCCTCTCTACAGTTTTGATATTTTTCAGGGTCAGAATTTCCTCTAAACCTGGAATTGGAAGGATCTGCCTCCCGTTCTAGTTTTAGAGATTTTGGGAACCACCAATAAACCTGCATTTTGGGAGCACAGTGCTCTGACAGGGTGATAAGGAACTATGAGCTCTTTCAGATAAGATGGTGCCTGCCCATTAAGAGCTTTATTTTTGAGGAGAATAATTTTAAATTCTATTCTAGATTCTACAGGTAGCCAATGTAAAGTAGCCCATATTGGAGTAATATGATCTCTTCTCCTAGTTCTAGTCAGCACACGAGCAGCAGCATTTTGGACCAGCTGGAGAGTCTTTAACGACTTGCTGGTACAGCCAGAAAATAAGGAGTTACAGTAGTCTAACCTAGAGGTAACGAAGGCGTGGATTAATCACTCTGAGACAAGATATGCCGGACTTTTGAGATATTACGCAAGTGAAAAAAGGCGGTTTTAGAGATATAAGGCATGCAAGTTATTTTGAGGAAAGTTGACAGGGAGGCTATGTGATGTAAAGTAATAGACTGTAATATCAGGGTATGTCTTTCACATTTTATTATCTTATTTTAATCTAGACTTCAAGCGGAATGTGAGGGCGTCACCGATCCGCGCAGTGGATGTCTACAACCTGATGTGCCGGACTGTGGGTGTGGATCCTTTGCCCAATAATGGGTCTTGGTCCCGGGTGGAGTACCTCCTTAATGGCTCAGATGTTCCATCCCAGACCACAGCTCCCTGGACCATCTGCATGGGCCTGCTGGGAATGCTGGTGGCGTCAAGGGACTAAAACCTTACTTCAAGACATCTTAAAGTACCTAGAAAACAAAATCTAAAAAAAATAGAATATGTAACTTTGAAGTGACCCAAATGAGCCTTGAACACAACACCCTAGCACTCTAGAATATACTAAATAGGCTAGAACATGTCACCTTAAAGTGGTGAGAACATCCTTGAGGACTAAGAACACAATGCCATAAAGGGCCAAGTGAAACTGTAGGAACATTCAGCCTGCTTCAAAAATGGAGTGGAAACAAATATGACCTTATGTGCCTGCAAAGCAATCCTTAAATGGGCTTTCACAATTGATCCATAAAAGATCGCAACTGTTAAACGTTCACTAAGTCCTTCTCCCATCCTTGGTGTCTGGTAAGAAGAAAAAATAAACACAAATGAGAAAGGCCCACAGTTACTGGGTCATTCCACAGCATACACCATCAGTGTAATATGGACAAACATTTGCGATGTTTCTTTCACATTTGGCAAATCATTTAACATGGTTTGAGCTCAGTCCAGATTTCATCTCAATGCGTTCTACACAGCAGGTGATAACAGTAGTTGCCGACTGTACTAAGAAATAACAAGCATAGAGATTCTAGACTTCTGTAAGACATCAGTACTAGGAGTAGACAGGGAATGTTGGTGCTTTACGTTTTAAAGTGTATTTTTATAAATGTGCAACATTCCTCTTCACAAACCCAAAGTTTTTATGATCAACCAAATATAAACCTCATTACCATCAACAATTTCCCCTTGAATACCACTGAAAAACCAGCCTCAAAAAAAAAGAAAAAAAAAAAAAAAAAAACAGAGACAACAACAAACAAACATTGTTTATTAGGAATACAAACAAATGGATTTCCAGATAGGCACATTGCATTTATACACAGTTCTGACAAATACTGTATCAACTGTAATTGCCTTGTGCTGAAAAGGATTTTCAGGCAACATTGATCCACTTCGTAAAATGTCTCTCCTGATTTGCTGCTATACAACAAGCCATGCTGTTCTCTGCCAGTGGTGTTATTGAATCCAGTAATAAACATTGTCTTCACTGTCTTTGAGTGGGAAAGCTAGGATTGGTATTAGGGCTATAAGATTTTTTTGAGCTAGTTAAGCTCAAATTTACAATTTCACCCCTATATTTACTCTGAATTGTAATTAAACATATTTATTTCCCCAGAACACAAACAGATGTAGACCCAGTGTGTGGTATTATTATTCCTCGCCTAGTGCGCTCCAGAAAGTAGAGTGTTAGTGCTGCAACATGAACTACAGGGAGTACTGGAATCATAAGAGGAGTGATTGACTCAGTTTCAGAGCCTGGAATTCCTGGCCCACCTGAGTCAGGTCACATGAGCAGCTTCAGTGCTTCAGATGCTAATGTCAGACGCCATTTTTTTTAGCCCTTTTCGCTCTACACTTACGCCGTGGCTACATTTAACATACAATGTATGTGGACTATTTGCAGAGCAGAATGTATCTGTTGAGTTGCTACAGCAAACGTACGGCGTAGGGCTGGGTGAGCAGTCACAGGCAAAACAAGACACTTGTTTTGGGATTGTATGGGATTGTGTCTTCAGTTTTTGGACCCAGCACAGCGCTTTGAAACTTTTTCAGAGTTTGTGTGATATGGGTAAGTTACCATGTACAGACTACAGTATGCTATGTAAGGTGTAAAGTTACTAAGTAACTGTCCGCTGGTAATGGCAAAATAAATGCCAACAGGGCAATTAAAACAAATACTGACAGGGTGGTCAAAGCTAGAATCGTTTCCTGTATTCTAGTAGTTTAAAACATAGACATTTTATGACCCATTTCTGTGTAAAAGAGCCACGCCCACCACGCATAAAAAATATAAATAGAAGACTGTTTTCTATATATATTTTTATGTTTGTAGAGCAGATCTCCGCAGTGCACACCACTTACACACTGCTGTCATGCCTGGTGTCAGGCCAGTTTCATTGATTTTAGTGTAGATTTAAGTGTAGATTTGACACATCTGCTCTGCAAATTGTCCAGTAATTTTACATGTTCAGTATAGCCAAGGCATTAACCCTGGGCTAAGACCTCAGTCAGTCTTGGGCAAAATATCTTTTTGCACATGCAACTTAGAATGTGGGATATCCCCACTCGTAGCCCAGGGCTAACTAAACCCTGCTCCAGAGTAGGGATATACCCAGAGGGTCAGGGTTCAGGTTTATAGTGTGAATCAAGGTTAGAACAACAGTGACTGAATACTTTTGAAAAGCAACGGAATGTTTGAAGTTCAAAATTATGTCAGAAATGTTCTGAGGACATTAACCCTGGGCTTTGATTTTCAATTGTGAATCCTTAACCCAGAGCTATTTATTAGCCCTGGGTTAAGAGAACCTGGCTGTTTGCACTGCTTTAATTGTTCTTTCATCTTTGGTTGGAAGTTATGGACCCAAGGCTCATCCACAGTCAAGAATCACAGAGAAAACTCCCAGGATCTGCCTCAAAGATGGCAACATTGTCCCTTGATGTGTTGTGCAGAGTCCATTTCTAATCAGGCTCAAGAATCTTTGGGACCCAACAAGCTAACACATTGGAGACTTGGAGTTAGTTGGGGATGACTGCATGGACAGTCCTTGGAGATATCCAGCTTGGTGACAATGTCATGCTTTGTTACCCGTCAATCTGCTATGATGATGTCATAAATCTTGTTGGTGGGCCCCAGTGGACCACTGCCACCTGAAGGTTTAATTATCCATGTAAGAAAAACAATTCAAGCTAATAACTTCAAAATTTTATGTTGAAACTGTAAATTCTGAGGAAACAATCTCCTAATTCAGGCCACAAACCTATAAATCACCCCTCCTAGTCACCTTTTCTTTTACAAATCGGTCAACACCTAAGAATTCGTCAGATGTAAACACCCAAGTGAGCTCACAATTTGCTTTCAAAGCTCATTTGATTCAAAAGTGAAAAGCCTGGCAGTTCTGGCTCTTAACCTTATTCATACTTTTTTCATATGTCCACATTTCTCCCTGCAGGGTAGAAAAAGAGGCGAAAAGTATTTTACAACTGAAAATGGACAGTATTCCTCTTTAGTGTTTTATAATAGTACTGAAGCCTAAAACTTTATTCCCCTTAAAACAAGTGTCAGAATTTTCCATAAGCAAGATGTGACTGTGCATTTCAAGAACATCCTGAAATTTAGAGGGCTGTATTCTACACAGAAAAATCAGGGAAATTGATTGAGTCTTGGGGAAAGTCAGGGAATATCAGGGATTTTATAAATGAGCCTCTTTACAGGACTATAGCAAAATGGAAAGTATTGTCCAATTTGTTTTACACACATACTGCATTATGAGGGCTTGGAGCCAAAGGGGCAAAAGAGGGCGCTACATCAGGTTTTACAGGAGAGCCCAAACAATTTTCTTTTTGGCTCTTTTTTTTCTTTCTTTCTTTCTTTTTTTGGAAACAAGATAATGATGAATACCTTCATCATTAAAATAATGCTCAGCTACTTTCACCAAACCTCTGAATCTTCTAGGCAACAAAGGAACTAATAAAATAGCACGGTAGAGCAGCAGCCATAGCTCCCGCTGCTGAGCTGAGTTGCTGTTTTCAATCAGCCTCCTTTACTCAGTCAGTCCTGTTCAGTCACTGGGACCATGAAGTCTGTGTTGAACTTTTTTTGCTTATTTTGGGCCAAATTTGCCTTTTGTTTTGCTGTTTTGAACAGTCTTTTGTTACCTAGCAGGTAATTAAATACATTTCTTTACTTAATGTGGCATTTAAACAAGTGACTAATGATAATTAGAGCTCTGCTCTCTGTCCATGCTGCTGGAATATGAGCCAGTTTGGAAATGATGACAGTGGTTTTCACTGCTCTGTCTTAGCACTGCATGTAAACATGAGGTGTTGTGAATGTGATGGAGGGTTGTATGTCTTAAAACCTCAATCAACAGACTGGCCTTTAGTTTGCCTTAGTCACTGAATCCAACTGAACTGAATCCCCGGCCAGGAAAAGGGACTTGGCTTTTAATAAAGTTTTAGCTAAGTTCATATTTTTAAATCCCATCATTACTCAGTTTTTCTGTGACGTCTTGTCACATTGCCAGACCTTGGCCTTTGCTGAAACAATGCCCCTGTTTGTTAACATTACTGAAAATAATGTTATTATGTTTAGCATGCCAATGATGAGTGAGAAAGATATAAAAGAACCCGCAAAAGTAGATGAAAGTACAATAGTCCCTATTTCATCTGGTTCATCTTCCATCAAACTCATGAAAACCTCCTCTCCTCTTAATGTCCCTAGCAGTCATTTTGACTGAAGTGCTGTTAGCATGCTCTACCCATGATGCTTTGTTCTGTGCCAAAAGGGCGTAAGCTCACTTGCATCCTTTCAGCACTGAGCAAAACCTCACTTTTACTGTTATGCCCTTCAGTTTTTTTATATTAACAACATATGGGTCATCATTTCCTTTATGTCTGTTTGGCACTGAAAAGATCTCACTGAGACCTTTAATTGGAGACATAATCATGTTTGCCCAAAATAGCACTTACGCCCCTCAGCTCTAAACCCTCAGTCAGATGATTTTCACCACAACTGGAGTGGAAACCAGTCTGGTCATCCTTGAGAGAGCAACATAAACAAAAAGGAAGGAACATTTTAAATCATGGAAACACTGATTTAGATCTGGAAATCATGGAAAAATCATTGACAAGCATCCTACTGGCAGATTTGGTGAAAATAAAATTTTATGGCTCAAAAAATGAAAAACAGTACAGTAATTCACAGTTTATACAAACCTTATAAGCCATTTCCTTCTTCCTT
>OMLB01048883.1:0-13289 GCA_900302555.1 Myripristis jacobus | reverse complement strand
GGGAGGGGTGTTCACCGGGCTCTGGCTGCAGAACAGACAGGACTGTTTGCTGTAGTAAGTAATTTGGTGTTGGATCTACCTCTAATTGGGAAAAAAAGTATTTAATTATTGCCCCATAACCCACAGATGGTGAGTGCAGATAAATGACTTGTTGCTGTCTCTGTGTGTGTGTGTGTGTGTGTGTGTGTGTGTGTGTGTGTGTGAGTGAGAGAGAGAGAGAGAGAGAGAGAGAAAGAGATTGTGGTCATGTGTGGGTGTGTTTAGAGAATAAGATAAGATTAGATGAAACTATCGATCCCTGTGGAGAAATTGGGTCGCTGCAGCAACAACTAAGAGGAGAATTCAGAGAAGAAGAAAGTACAGGAGAAATGAGAACACAGCAAATGGGAGTATTAAACATGTTGAATCAGACAACTCAAAGTATTTCAAGAACATATAGCTGGTGTAGGTCGGTTTTATGACTTGATGTTTTGTTTGAATTCTGCAAAAAGCAATCCCCATCTTCAGTGAGCAGGGAGAAATGATCGCTGCTTCACCGTTTGCTTTCAAAGTAAGTCTGCATCTGTGGCCACTTGAGGCAAACTTCAGAGCAGCTTTAATGTGTGTTAGTAATGGGTGACGTAACAGTTTTACATGAAAGTTATCGATTACAGTCACTGAAAAAAAAACAGTTATTAAAAAGGTTGGGGATTTGATTACAGAGGGGTTACTGTGCATCTTCTCATTAAAAAGCAAGTATGTAGTGTATGTATAATATACAGTATATTCCAGATCCAGACTGATAAGCTGGTGGTGGCTGATCAACCAGACATCATGGTGGTCGACAAACTGCAGAAGAAGGCAGTAGTGATAGACAGCAACATCAGGAAGAAGGAACACAAGAAGCTCGAAAAATACCAAGGGCTGAGAGAAGAGCTAGAGAAGGTGTGAGGAGTGAAGGCAACAGTGGTGCCGGTGGTAGTTGGAGCTCTTGGGGCTGTGACCCCCAAACTGGGAGAGCGGCTCCCGCAGATCCCAGGAACAACATCTGAGATCTCTGTCCAGAAGAGCGCAGTCCTCAGAACAGCTAAGATACTGATAACATCCATTCTGTTACCAATCATATTTTTGCTGTGCAGACATTTCTTGACAATGTGGGTCAGCAAAACCGTTGGGGAAACACATCTCAGCAGAACACCATCGAGGCCCGGAGCGTGTTACACACTGTTGGCAGTGTTCACTCCAACTCTGAGCATGGACTTTAAGTAAACGTCCTAAAAGCTGCAGGTTAAATAGCGTCTTGTTGCAAATTTCAAAAGGTGTTGAACCAGTTTTGGGGAATTTCCAGAGTGGCGCAGCTGGGTGTGTTTTTGATGCAGATCAGTCTTAGCATTTATCTGGCGTTACTTGACGGAGGGCCAGTGGCACAGGCCTCTCCTAAATCACATGAACCCCTTCACGAATGATAAACTTGCTTATTTCACACTAATACTACAAATTCTCCAAGCAAGAGGAACACCTCCTCACACATGAAGACTGTGATTTTAATTTGATAAAGGTGACAATATCATTAAAGCTGGTATTATTGCCTTAAACGTCTGTAGGCCTACTTGGTTTGATTGGGTTTATCACTCTTTGTCTTCCACACCTGCCTCTAGCCTGTGTGACAGGCTTCTGTTACGGTTTATATTTTCCATAGCCATCTGAAAGCAACAGGACTGGTACGTGAGCAAGGTTGCAGAACAGCAGTTCACAAAACAATGGGTGACGCCATGGTGGCTACATCCATCTTGTATACAGTGTATGGTCTCCTTTCCTTCCACCAGTGCATGCTGGGATAAAGTTCAGCCTCTGAAGTCAACAAATGGGTAAATGAATGAATTAAACAAGAAGGCATAGTGAAAAAGGAGAAATATGGATGATATAAAAATGAGAGAAAATACTGAAATGATGCACACAAAATAGGAAAACAAAGCTTCACAGAGGAACAAAAGAAAACACACCCAGCTGTTTCAGTTGCCATCAAATAAACACACAAAATTAAGCCACCGAAATCACCAACCATATCCTCTGCTCCTACTCAGACTCCTCTCCTGCTGGCTCCTCCACCGCTGCTGTGACTGGCTGTTGTGTTGCTGTTGTTGTTTTTTTTCCCCCAGCTCTCTCAAAAACTTGTTTCCTGTTTACTCCCAGGTGGCCTCCTGTCTCCTCGCCCTCCTCATCCTCCTCATCCTCCTCATCCTCCTCGGCACCCGTGGAGGCGGCGGTGGCCCTGAGGCGATGGGGTCCAGAGGGCGAGCTCCTGCACGGCCTGCTGGGCTTGTTTGTCTTCAGCCGCTCACTGATGCAATCCCAGCAGTATGGTATGCAAAACATAGCGCTGGCTCACTGGTGGCCATGCGGCACTGACTACAAAGAAAACAAGCCCAAGGCGGGTATGGAGGACAGCAGAATGTAAAATCTGGGCAGGAAGGAGGAGGGCAAGTTGCATTTTGTGTGTTGGTCTGTGTGTGTGTGTGTGTGTGTGTGTGTATCAACTTAAATATTTCTGTTCTGTTCTTTTCTCTCTTTACATAAGCTTTACACAATTTGGATTGGAGTGAATATTTGTACCGGAAAACAGCTCATTTTGCCACAGGGCAAACGGTGGAGGAAAGGTTTATAGAGCCAAACCTGCTCAGTGCACTCTCGTGTTATTTTGATTGAAAAAGGTAATTAAGCCGAGCCTTGGGACATCATATCCAATCTAATCATTTTTAGGTAAAAGCAAAAATGTCACTGTTTCTTTTTAGCATCAACAAATGGATTGTAAAATAGGGGCCCAAGAAATACTGGCACAGTTGAGTATCGTGATACTGATGTGACACTATATCGATTCTCAAAAACGTTAAAGGTTTTTACATGATTTTTTACATGGTAACATGCAAAGATTCATGACAGACCGACGTTCATTTTGTGTTGTTTAAATCCCTGAGCGATAGAAAGCAGTGTTGTATTCTGTCCTCACTTCTTCCACTCGTGAGAGTCAAATGTAACAACACAAACTGAGACAGAAAGAAGTAAGCACATATCACTTTTCCTAAAATTAGATTAAATCAAAAATTGCAATGCATCATTTTGCTTACAGAATCACTGTATTGCAACATGTTGAACTGTAACCTCTGTACCATGTATTGTATTGCTAGATTCTTGCCAATGTGTAGGCCTATTGTAAACTGTGACTGGTGATGCCTAGTTTTTCCAGCTTTTCCCAGCAGTTGGATGGAGCCATTTGTAACACAGGAATTGCGATTAACCTGCAAAAATCACCAGCTTCGTCGCCTGAGTTGTAATTACAACTTGGAAACGCGACTTTCTACTCTCACACAATTTTTCCAACTTTACCACACGACATCATAAACACAGAATATCAATCAGTCATAGTTTTAGGTCATAGGACAGTCTGTATAGACGTCCCTACACTTTCATCCACAATCATTCAGTTCAGCTGAGAGTCATATGACAAGCTTTAGCTTTAGCATTTCCAGTTTGCTATGGTCTGGGTGAATACTCTTTTCTGATTGGCCGGCAGGTCTCTATTAAAACTGTGTAGTTTAGCTCACGTTAAATCACCGTTCTAAATTCATCCACTACCAACTTGTAACCATAGCAACATTAAGAAGCACAGCTGTCAAAGCGTACTCGCTATCAGCTGTGGCAGCATAGCTGACTGAGTTATCAACTTGATAAACTAACAACGGGGGAAGGAAAACACACCAGTGCAATTGTTTATATTGTTTCTTTTTTTTCCCTGTATATTGTTGGCAAATCACCACGGTATAAGTGGGATAATCAGCGAGTAGGTGTGCGTTAAATGGTTTTAAGGCATTTTGCAGAGGCAAAGAACCACCGAATGTGAAGGAGAGGGTGGTTCGCCTCCGCATCGTGCCTTAAAACCGTTTAACACACACCTACACATTGATTATCCCGTTCTTAATCTGTGTCGTCGTTAGCTAAGATGTTTTTGCAATGATTTGAGCCAATGCATGAACAAGTTGTCAAGACAAGCTGTCAGGTCCATGAACTCGGTGCTCTGATCCCTGTTTAGCTTGCATTGCTGGACCTTTACAGCACCTCTAGTGGACAGTTTAGGAAGTGCTTTTTTGCTTAAGTTTGGTTTTCATCCTCCAGGGTGTGAGCAAAAAAAAAAAAAGCCTTGCAGTCGATATGTCCATAAGTAAAGATGTGAAATTATTTCATATATGCTTATTTCATAAGCATATAAGCTGTATGCTTCTTTCATAAGCATATATAGGCAGTAAATACATGCTTGGTATTGTATTTTTCAGTTTTACAGTAAAGCCACACCCTGTTCCAATCACAGTTTTACTGGAGTTTTTGTTCACTATCTGTTTAGCTTTGCACAGACATTCAGTGGCGAGGACAGAGTACACAGTATTATTCTGCCTGCTGTTGTGTTTCGTGAAATGTCAAGTCTGGTTTCCACAGTAACAGTAGACTATGCTGTCATGCACACTTTCACTTATTTATCATCCATTCATTCACTTATAGCATGAGGTTACACTCACGACTGAAAAACACTAGACTTTCTTTTGGAGAGATAAAGAAACTGAGTTCTTGTTTGCCATAATGAAAGAAAGTGAATATTTCATATTTCTTGGGCAGCAGAAAGCATCCAAAGTGGAGAAATGAGAGCCAAAGGGCATCTGAGCAGGTCAGGTTCCAATGGAAGAAATTAAGAAAGAGCTTGCTGTTTTTGAAAACTACATCAGAAGAATAGAAGTGGATCAGGAACGTGGCATACATGGCTTACAGGAGACATTTAATGCTCTCATCACCCATTGTTCATAAGCTGGGAAAAAAAGGCAGCGTAAGACACCGCTATACTAAAATTATGTTGTTCTTTCTATGTCTATTTAAACAGAGAAAATAAAAGCTCCTGTAGAAATGAAGCAGCAGACCGTAGAGAGGATGCACTGTATGCATCGCTGCAGGAAAACAGCTTCTTGTCTAAGTTCCATATGAACAGCTTCTCCTGAATGTGACCGTAGCCTGGATAAGGCTCATAGCTAATGTTATTCACATACATACATATGCAGATTTTTTAAATGTACAGCCATGCACATCCACGCATACATCTGCACACCCACACATCAACACACACACACACACACACACACACACACACACACACACACACACACACACACACGAACACACACACACAGTCAACACTGGACCGCATGTGTGATTGAGGTGTATCTATGTTCTCAGCTGTGTGCCTTGAATTTTCCATCCGTGCTCAGTGTGTGTGTGTGTGTGTCTGCAGTGATAAGTGCAGATTCAAAATGAAGAATTTATTATTCAAGAATTTATTGGATGCTGAGTTTGCAGTTGAGAACAAATTGGAAAATATTCAGTGTTAGGGTGACACATCACACCCAAACTAGTTGCTCAGCTGAAGAAATAAAAAAAACAACTCCCACCTGAAAAAACAGGGACACAACAGTGCCATTTGAGAAAGGATTTTAAAGCAGTTCCCTGGGTCCACAGGAAGGTCCTGGATGTGGGGCACAAGGCTCGTCCACAACATGGCACCTGTGGAAGAAAAAAAAAAAAAAAGGAACCACAGGAGATGCAGGAGATGGACTTAGCTTCTTGCCACCTCTGCAGATTTTGTCTTCCTGCCCCTGTCTGTCTCATTAACCTCCTGCCTGTCTGTCTGTCTGTCTCTCTCTGTCTGTCTCTCTGTCCATGCATCCCGTCTCAGGAAAAGGAGGCCATGGATCTGGACATGCTGGCTCCTTACATCTCCATGGACGACGACTTCCAGCTGACCGTCCTCAGCAGTCTGCCAGAGAGCGCTGACTTACCTTCCTCCTCCTCCCCTTCCTCCTCCTCTTCCTCACCCAACCCGTCCACCGCCCGGCCCCACGTCGCGCTCAGCAGGAAGCGGTACGCCTCGCCAGAGCCCCGTACACCTCGCTGAGTTCAAAACAGTTTGTTCATTCAGACGACACCCTTGTCGTGGCTCGGCCGAGACGCTCTGAGAACGATCCTGTGACCTTCACACGGTCGTTTACAGCAGACAGGCTTTACATCCAGATCAGACACGAGTTACATCAGGACTAAAGACACAGGCTCAAGTGAAGGTTTTTGAAAGAATGTAGAGAGAGTAGAGAGGAAGATGACATTCGTCCATCAGTCACATATTTCAACACTGCAGTCCTAATTAATGAAACCTGCCATTTACAAAATTATACTGACATGAAGAAGTAGGAACTAATAAAGAAGTAGGAGTTAATAAATCATTAGTAATCGTTATCATTACTATCATTATTATTATTATTATTATTATTATTATTATTATTATTATTATTATTATATTTTATTAATGTAAATGTACAAAACATTTGGAAAGAGCCAACAAGCGGACACCTTCTCTTATAAAATGATAATCAGGATACACAATCATGGGTTACAGGTGAAGGTTAAGATTACATCTGGATATAATTTGTGTTTTTGAAATGCTTATTTAAGGTAAAAACAAAAATCTCTATATCTAAGCATTTTTATTAGGAGGGAAACTTGTATATCATCCTTGAAAAACATGATTCTCAAAAGCTTCTCCCATTTGACAGTTTTTGTAAGACTTTTTGTCTCCATCGTAATGGGAGTAATTATTAACTTTGCCCACTGATCGAACCAAAGGAGGCGATGCGTCATTTGTGACGGACAGTGTCTTTGATCAGGACAGCAACCTCAAAGCCACATCGTGTCTTTCACTGTAAAGTCTGTAATGTTGGATAATACGGTGTCAGACTGGAAAGAAAATTGTAACCATGAAAATCTCTCTCTCTCTCTCTCTCTCTCTCTCTCTCTCTCACTCTCTCTCTCCTTTTTTTCTCCATCAGGAATCACAGCCCAGATGAAGAAGCGCTGTCCAAGCTGGTGATTCAGGACAAGAGACAGAAACACGAGGCTTCCTCTATAGAAGAGGAGCTCCTTCTCAGCCAGAGATTACTGGTAAACAGGGGGGAGGAGGAGGAGGAGGAGGAGGAGGAGAGTCTCACTAGGCAAGGGAAATAGAAAAAAGATGGAGTATCAAACTGCAAAATAGTGGCAAGCTTAGCAAGCTTTTTTAAATCTTTTATTCCAGTTTATCATCTGTTTTTCAGTTTATTTCAAATCAAATTATCTTATTCCACCGGTAGAGAAATTTCAAGAAACGTCAGCTGTTTCATCTTATAATTTGTTCTTCAACATTTACCTGAAACAAGTGGAGCCATAACAAAATGTAGGAAAAACGATGTTCCCGTGCAGTGAGATAATTTGACAAGATAGCAGAACAAAAAAAAAAAAAAGGCTTGCTGAGCTTGCCGTCTCTGCAGAGCGGAGCCGGCCTGCCTGTCAGACGGCACGGTGATCTCAGCGGCTCCGCTTTGACGCTCGCTTCGCTGCAGTGGAGCTCGCCTCGCCGTCAAATCCCTCTCCAGCAGCCTGGGATATTAAACATCAAAATCAGACAGGAATGGAAATACTAATGTAACATATGGCGGCTGGCGTCGCATGGCAGGAGCTTTCATCCCAAACACCTCGCACAACTTTAGTGCGTATGTTCATATATGTACAAACTGGGAGGAAGAGCATTTCTTTTTTTCACGGCATCCTGCTGTTTGCTCTGAAAACCATCCAGAAATCTAACATTTTAACGTTTACATGCATGAAGTAATTCAAAAAAAGCGAGATATGAAGTTTTGTTCCCGAGGTTGTTGCCCTGTGTTTTTATGAACTTTGATAAAGGCGTCCACAGGGCAGGAGCTACAGACACACTGCTGCCTTCAGAAGGACGAGTCACGCTGCTGTAACAATGCACCTGCCTACCAGCTGCATGAGCGCCCCCTGCTGGCCTCTCCAAAATCACTGCCATTTATTTTCAGGCCCTGGCCTCAGACAATAACCCTGATGTGTAAAGCACAATGAGTTAACTTGCAAAAAAAATAAAAAAAAAAATAAACTAGATCAGCAAACTTTTCAGTGGAAAAGACAATTCTGGAAAAAAACGTGTTTGCTCATTTTGAGTTCTGAAATATTGTTTTCATTAAAAACACATTTTTATTACATTGTAAAAACTAAAGAAGATCAAGCGCCACAGCGTCCACAGTCTAGTTAGAGCCACAGCTGGCCCAGCTGAAATCACAGCAGTGGAATATGTATTATACCTGTAAAAATATAGTTCCTCTATTCATATACGTTTGAATATTTAATTGTTTGACTTGATGCTCTAGTTACTTAGTAACAATTTTAGGCAAAACCCCAGAAATGAATAAAAGTGGATTAGCGCCTCAACATGTCACACCACAGTATCACTTTGGTGTGACATGTAACGGGGTTCAGTTGAAATGAGAGTGTATGTCAGTGCAGGCAGTGGAACGTAACTGTGACGGGGTTGATCTCTTGAACTCATGATGGCCTCTGTGTTCAGGGCTGCCTGGAGGAAACTGACCAATCAGATCTGGAGTTTGACCCGGGGCCGAGGAGGCGCAGTCAGCTGCTGACGGACAGAGATCCTGTTTTAGGAGGCATACAGGGACTCTGTGACACAGCAGGTACACACACACACACACACACACACACACACACACACGCCACCGTATGCTAAAAGTCAACATGTGACCTTGACCACACGTGCCGCCTGCAGAGCGCTGTAGCTGTTCATTTCTCTGCAGTAGAAGGGCAGTTTGTTGGAGTTTGAGTGACAGCTGGCCGCGGGAGCCGCCCTGCTCGAGGAGGACCTCCTCCTCGTCCTCGAGCAGGAGGACCTCTGCCGACGCTGCAAGGCTCTGAAAGCTTCGGCCCTGGCCTGACTCCAGCTGTGAATCAGTGTGCAGCAGCAGGCCTGTAGTGCAGGGCCTTATTGTGGCAAAATGCGCCCTCTGCTGGCCACGTGGGAGGCCTGCAGCTCTGGGCGCCAGCGGCTGTTAGCAGATGTTGGGCTTGTCAACCCAGCAGTGCAGATCATGTTACTGTGTTTTTGTCAGGGAATATAGAAGCAGACTGTGGACAAAATCCAAACCAAAATGGAAATGGATCATGCAATAAATATTTAATTTCAGCTTTAATTTTTTTTCACATTTTTTCCACTTCCACTTTCATGTTAATAGGCTGACAGAAGGTCGTCTAAACACACTGGTTGGCTAATGCTAACGTTGGCTAGCTACTGGCTAGCTCTGTTCCAGGGTGTCAGTCTCTGTGGCTAACGTTAGCCTAGCTAGGCTCCACGTCGACCTGGACTGTGGTCAGCAGCTAGCTAACGTTAGCTAACGTTAGCCACACAGACATGTGGAGCTGAGCCAGGCAGTAACGAGCTGCCAGTGGCTCTGACTCACGTTAGCATTAGCCTGAGCCAGGTTTTTACGTGAGCTTATGTCGGCCTGTTAACATCAGTCTTCTTCAATCCAAAGTGCATTTTCAGCGTTGATACACTGATTTTGTTTCCAGCAGTCAGACGTGTGCATCACTTTGCAGTGTCCTCTGGAAACACTGCGGCTGTCGTTTGGTCTCTAAATGCCGAGCACGTGCTGCCAAACTCAAGATGTTTTGTCTGTGTGCATCTTCAGCTGCAGTGTGCTGAGCCCTCAGGGCCACCGTACACTGCTGATCTTGTAGTTTTACTCAGTTGTACAATGCTGACCGTTTGATCTTCCCCTCCCCCCCGCAGCTCTGATGAGAGATGTGTTCATGTCCCGCCCACCTGACCTGTCGGCTCTCTCGCCTCTGACTTGATGGACCTGCCAATCAAGCGTCAGCTCGACCTCTTCACTCGAAGGAAGTCAGCGCAGGATTCTCAAACACCGCAACCTGAACGCACACACACACTCACTCACACACACGCACACAGTCTCAAACAACATGTACACACATGAAATTAGACTCACACGCACATATTTCAAAATGCTGCAAAAGCCTCGTTGCAGGGTCAAAGGTCACACTGTACCAAGCCAGGCCAGCTCTTTAAAGGTGCCGAGTGTGGGATTTTCTCTTCCATGAATCACTGTGAAACAAGGCGTGGTGATGTTTAACCTGCTGCCAGCCGGCCGCCTCCTCCTCTTCCTCTGGCCTTCATCACTGATGTGAGACCTGGCTGTGAGCTCGTGCTGTTGCTCAGCCACAGGCGGTGCTAATATTTTCTACACCAAATGTGAGAAAAGACAGAAAATCCTACATGGGTTACCACTGAGGAAAATATTGGTGCTTGGTAAACAGATCTGGGTCCAGTAATGTTGAGCGTTTGTTTTAGCCTTCTTTGAATGCCAGATGGGTGGGGTTTGCCATTTAAGAGCAATTTAAAGCATTAGAGTTATTAATCAACACTTGACTTTGGTGTGATTACGTATATTTCAGGCACTGTGGCAGACTCCACCTGCCTGGCACTCCAGGTGGATTAAAACAAGCCCTAAGAGCTGTTTCCAGCTGCGTACTAAACCCGGGCCCTGATCAGCAGTGTGAGTATGGCTGCCAAACGCACACCACTCAACGCTGAGAGAGATTTCTCTGACTTTTACCTCAAGACATTCAGTGGCATGAATTTGATGTTTTGATGCAGAGGATCAGAGCGTGGAGCCCACACTTAAGATCCAAACTAACAGCAAGAAGTGAACATTTTTACCTTTACAAAGAGAATCTCCAAAGCAGCGGAAACACTTTCCAAACTTACACACACACACACACACGTATCTGCTTTAATCCAAGCAGGCAGATTTTTAGCGTAACTACAAAGTGACGTCAGTCAGACGCAGCGATCAGAGACGGGCTTTCAGCTCGTTTCTCATTAAGTGTCAGCAGTTTCAGGGATCTGGATGTGATGCTGCGAAACCAGATCAGCTCTGTGATCCACATCTTGTACACTGAGGTTTGTGCCTGGATCCTTACAAATGTCAGTGTGGAAATATGATTTCCATGCCAAAAAAATGACAGGTTTTCACAGTTTGTCCCTGAATTGACCGTCAGGTGACACTAAAACTCTCCTTTAAATCCCAGAGTAATGACATTGTTTCAGTGTTCGCAAGGAAAGTTGGAGAGATATTTCTGTCTTTAACTGAAAAATTACTTTACAACTAAAACATGACAGAGACACCAAGACAAGACAACATGAGTGGCTGCTGTCTGATATTTAATTAAATCAACAATCCAGCCGTAATCCCTCACTGCGGCGAGACTTAATCTGATCATTTCAAAACGGAAACTTTCTCTTGTGTTTGCATCTTGACCTCAACCTGCATCACCACTGCAGAAAGTACAACAAAAATCAAGCTCTGCGTTGCAAACATGAGTAAATTCTAAGTGTGTTCAGCTTTCCAGCTTCCAGTTTTTTAAAATATTAAGTCTGAATAAATGTACTTATTTTCTGTACTATTAGTTTCCCTCATCATTTCTTACATCAAACAAGAATTAGAAATGATTTGCAGATACAATGTGAGGAAAGAAGAACCATCGTAGAGAATCTGAAAAAGTCTGTGCAGATGTGAAAGGTGGAAATGATGATAAATTTGAACTTCATGCAAAAAAAAAAAGCAAAAACCAGGGAGCCAGGCCGTGGATTCCACGCCAGTCTTCCTCCGCCGTGCCTGTGTTGACAGATTAGATCCTCCCACAGGCTCAAACCTTGTTTTTTACAATGTGCATCATTTTGGGCTTTCTGGCCTCTCTGCTGTGTTTTCCGAGCCAGGCGTGTCGACCTCGACACTGCCTGTTCTTGCTGCAGCTCCCTCCGACTGACGAGCAGCAAAAACCTTTCAGTGGCATGTTTTTTTATATATATAGATGTTCTTTTATATACTTTATGTACTACACCTTTTTTGGAAAAGGATGCATTTACTAGAAAACATTTCTACGGTCTCCTGTTGTGAACGGGACTACTACTAATACTGTATTATTGACTGTGTACTTGTTCCAAACCTGCGTCAAATACTGCAAGCTGAACTTGTGTGTTTGTTTTTGTCTTGACTGGGGTCCAGGTGGGCGGGGCTTACAGCATCAGCACCACCCCGGTAGGGCCAGGTGAGCGTGTCAGTCACAGGAACATTGACTAAATTGACTTAAAAAATTATTTCCTGTGATTGTCCAGACTTCACGGCGTCCTGTGAGGCAAACTCCACCCATCTGGCACGTCAAGTGGTCTAAACAAAGCATACAGCATGTTGGCAAATGCTGTTTGACCCAGGTTTGACTTGCTCTTTTTATTTTGTGATGATGTAGTATGATTTAACTTGCAGTATTCAAGCAGTTTGTCTTCCTAGATTTCGTGTGCAGACTAAGCGGGACAAATAGTCAAGGTAGCTCATTTACATACTCGTTAGAAATTGACATTTTTAAACACTAGTATTCACATTTGTTGTTGCATTATGAGCTTGAAATGTGATGCCTTGTAAACGATCTACTCAGCATAAACTGGTTCAAAGCACACTTCTCTTTATTTGATTGTTTTTTTGCAGTGTCTTATGAAATGTTGCGATGCTATCAGCCCGTCCCAGACGAGGATGTTTGTTTTATATTTGTCCAAAAATCATGACGTCAACATCGGCCACAGTCCACACAATGTCCTTTTTAAAAAGTGCAATCTAAGAGACCATCAGATGTTAAAGAATGTATTTGTCTCTGGTGTAAGTGCAGTGCAGAGATGCTGGAGGTGACACACACACACACACACACACTCACACACACACACACACAGAGAAACAGTCACATTAATTTCAGCACACCACCATCACTCATAAGACTGTGTTTTATTTCTAAACGTTAGCTCTTCCAGAACTGACTGTGCCTTGTTTATTATCCACCTGTCTCTTAATAAAATACTTTTCATCAAAGGTATTTCTCTCTGTCCTCTTGGCCTGTTCACGCACACACACACACACACACACAGGATCCCAAAGTCTGTGCTTTTTAAATCAGAGACGATGAAACTCTTGTGTGTTTTTTCGTTGTGCTGCCTGTCTTGTGTTTCTTCTTGACTTAAATAAAGCTGTTCTGAGGAAATGTGAAGCGCTGCTCGTGTCGTCTCTGCCAGATCCTGTGTGAGTCCTCAGACTGACGATCAGCGCCTTCTGTAGGTGATGACTGGTAAATCTTTCCCAGAGCTCATCAGATCACAGCAACACAAAAAAGCTCTTTATTTATTTATGTTGTGTTTTTTTTTTTTTTTTTTTTTTTTTCCTTTTTTTTTTTCTTTTTTTTTTTTTTTTTTTTCACAACTGGACATGTACGATACGATACGGTACGATACGATGTTGTTTACTGTCCATGTATGG
>OMLB01048882.1:0-13026 GCA_900302555.1 Myripristis jacobus | reverse complement strand
GAGGTGTGATGGTGTGGGGGTGTTTTGCTGGAGACACTGTTGGGGATATATTCAAAATTGAAGGCTCACTGAACCAGCATGGCTACCACAGCATCCTGCAGCGACATGCCATCCCATCCGGTTTGCGTTTAGTTGGACCATCATTTATTTTTCAACAGGACAATGACCCCAAACACACCTCCAGGCTGTGTAAGGGCTATTTGACCAAGAAGGAGAGTGATGGAGTGCTGCGGCAGATGACCTGGCCTCCACAGTCACCGGACCTGAACCCAATCCAGATGGTTTGGGGTGAGCTGGACCGCAGAGTGAAGGCAAAAGGGCCAACAAGTGCTAAACACCTCGGGGAACTCCTTCAAGACTCTTGGAAAACCATTTCAGGTGACTACCTCTTGAAGCTCATCGAGAGAATGCCAAGTGTGCAAAGCAGTAATCAGAGCAAAGGGTGGCTATTTTGAAGAAACTAGAATATAAAACATGTTTTCAGTTATTTCACCTTTTTTACATAACTCCACATGTGTTCATTCATAGTTTTGATGCCTTCAGTGAGAATCTACAGTGTGAATAGTCATGAAAATAAAGAAAACGCATTGAATGAGAAGGTGTGTCCAAACTTTTGGCCTGTACTGTATCTTCCCCATGATCTTTCCTGACACCGATACTTTTTTTTTTCCCCACACTGACATGACACACCGACACTCGGCTGTCAGAGTGAGACAGGCTAGTTCATGTCACATGACACCGCGTTACTTACTGCAGGGATGAATCATAATGTAATCAACATTATTATTTTCCCTATAGGGGAAAAATTATGTTTCAAAATAAAAGTCAGCTTGAAAAAATGGAAAATGATACCGGATAAAAATACCGAGGACATGACCTCGGTGTCCTCAATCGTAGCTACGGCCATGCATGCTCGCTTCCCCTCCTCCCTCAAAAAACAAAAATCCTACTGAAGTTATGGTAAGATACAGAATGGCAAAGGAACAGGCTCACAAATTCCTGTTCCCCCATTACATCAGCATTGGAGCCATGGGTATTCGACCCACTCTACAAAGTTACACATGCTTTAATGTCTGTGTGTCATTAATAGCTGGGATAACAGGTTGGCCTACTGGTTAAAGGAGCTCATCTCATGCTTAAAAGAACCAAAAAGTCATCCAGGTCATACAGAACTCTATAGGTGTAAAATAGTACAATAGTATCAGGTGCCGATTTGATGTATTGCCATTCTGTAATTGTTGTGATTCTATAATTATTTTGATACAGTATAACAATAGTGTGTAATTTTAGACTATGATTTTACTGTTATTGTAATTAATTTATACAAAGATGACAAATAAAATAAAATAATTAATTTCATTAAACAAATAAAATACAAAAAACGAATAAATGCAGTTGTAATTTAAATGTAATTTCATTTGATTTTTAATTTTATGATTCAATTTCTTTATTATTGAATTTAAGTTGCAGATAGAGTAGCAATTCAGGGCCATCATGTCAATATAAAAAACACTGAATATAAAGAAATGTAACTTTTTCTTCCGCTCATCTTTAGTGAACCCCTACATGGGTGGGTGAGTGTGTGTGTGTGTGTCAGTAGCTAATTGTTTTCATGACAGTTTGCTGTTTTTCTTAAAGTGTCTACATTAACACTAATACTAAGTAATGATGTTCAGTTGATTATCTGCACTCACGTCCTTTCAGTGCCTTCACTGTGTGTTACATATTACAGTTTAGTACATCCACCCTTTTTGCCCAAATAAAACTCTGCTGTCAAGTATGAAAATTATTGTAAATTCTCCATGCAGGAAGTAATGAATCAAAACTTGTGAATGAAATCCAGGCATGTCACCCAAACAGCAGTGAGAGAGTGCTCATCCCAAGGAAAATTGAACTCCCTTACCTCTACTGATATAATCCTTGGCATGCCTTGGTTGCTTACTCATGTTACCAGTTGTTGAAGCGAACGTGGGATAGCAGGCGTAGTTGAAGAGTCAGTCAAATGGGGGTGGGACGAATAAATCGAGGTGGTGTTCTGATTGGATTGCTTCAATTTTAGGTGTTTAAATAACAATAATAACAGTAAATTTTAATCCCCAGTAAAACCGATTGTTTGACTCTGGAGAAATCAGTGATGATTTCTGCACCCAGTGAAGACATTTTATTGATTTTTTTTTTTTTAGTTTAATTTGCTTTCCCTTTAATCTTTAAATAACAAACAATACATTTATGGAAAACAGTTTATTGTTTTACCCAGGTTGATGTTCTTCTTCAGGGTAATGTTTTCCCCAAAACTGGCCACTGCCAGCTGACATCTTACTGCTTGGTATATGTATTTATTGTAATGCCTCCATAACCTTATCCATGGTTGAATCCCAATGTGAGGTAACCATAGTGATGCTAACACCCTGCTGCTAAGTGACTGTCTCCATGGTAACCCTTTACTGCGGGGTAACTGGATCCTTTGGCAACAGTCAGTGATGGTAATAATTTGGGGATGTCTAGAAAAACAACAAGAACCTGTCCCTTCCAGGCTGAAAGTTAGAATAAAATGAGCAAAAAGAAATATGTTTTTGATTTATAGGCATCTTGTAAATGATGGTGGCTGCAGTTCCAGTTCAGCAGAATTATTAGTGTTGTTTAAATCATAAAGGAATGTGAAAACCAACCATAGACTTTGAGCAACATTTTTCTTCATTTTATTTTCTTTATTTTGTTTTTTACTTATTATTGTTAAAATTTTTTCATAAGCATATTTGTTTATTCAAGCCCCTTTTTAAAATCGAAAAGGGTAGGCAAGAATAGCACCTGCTGTGGCATCAGATTGCATGGAGGTCATTTGGTATCCATGGCAACAGAAGTGCCTCTAGCATGACCCTGGACAGCATCGGCATCATCAGCTGTGGAGAGAGCAAGGTCACTTGGCCTCCCTGCTGCTCCTGAAGACTGTAGTTCACACTGGCAAATACTGCATACTTAGATAAATACTGGCTGCAAAGATTTTTGTCTATGAATATTTCTTTTTGTTTGTTTGTTTGTTTGAGTTACCAAGACAAAAACTTCAGCATCTCAGGAAAAGTATATTTGCTCAAAATGTATTATTGCACAACAAAAGCATATTATTTATGTGTCAAAGTTGGTGAGATTCATGATTTGATTCACCAGGAGATGTATTACTCAGTTTTTACCTGCAATTCCTCTGTTGTCCACCTGGTGATGCTGTGTAGCTTCAGTAGGGCAGGCATGTTGAGAAAGCCTGCCACAGCATCTCGCTGGTATCCAGCAGAACAACCTGACACAGGCTTACATTACTTTTTATTAATGACCCTCTGTGCTCCTGTGCTCCTGTGTACACAGCCAGGTGCCGATGTTTGTGCAGATCCAGCAGAAGTGGAGGCGGATGTACGCCGGAGAGTGCCAGGGCCCCGGTGTGCGCACCGACTTTGAGATGGTCCACCTCCGCAAGGTGCCCAGCCAGTACAACCACCTGTCTGGCCTGCTCGACATCTTCAAGTCTAAGATAGTGAGTGTTATGGAGCAAGATGAGTCTTAATTCTTGGTCTAGTGTAAAATGAGTGTTTTTTTATAGAGGGGATTTTGTGCTCCAAGCATTGATCTGTTCTTTTGCGTCTGTTGTAGGATGTCTCATATTGTGTAATGTTATTTGTAGTCAGCTGCAGTGGTCGTCATATGGCTCTGACTTGGCTGTATAATCTATTTCACATGCGTTGATTTGTGCGATATCAAGGTCATTGATGCCGTTATGCATCACTCATCTGTTTTTCCTCTGTTCTTTAATCTCTTTTCCCTCTCATACTCTATCTTATTTATCTTTTGTCTGTGTTATTTCAGGGCTGTTCCCTGACCCCTCTGCCCCCCATCAACATTGCCATCCGCTTCACTTATGTTCTTCAGGACTGGCAGCAGTACTCTTGGCCGCAGCAGCCTCCAGGTAGACACAGGGATGACAGAAGATAATGTACTTTGCAATAACTTGGGACATAAGGGAATATACCAACTTCTTAGCAACCATGATCCAATCAGAGATTCAATTAGAGATTCAGTTCTTTAGTCTTTATTGCACTACATTGTTTTTGTGGTGATATATCTACCAAACAGACACATTGCACCTTAGCATTAGCGTTCATCAGCATAAAGTGAATAAGCACTGAACACAGAGTGAGGGAAATTTTCTGAAATAATATTTGAGGAACATCAGAAAGTAGATATTAAAAGACTGTATCAGTGATTAGGAATGTTTGGCCCATGTACGAAATGTACTACATGTTTTAAATGTCACCCAAATTTTACATTGCAGCAGACCATTTTGCAAATCATGTAGGGGTACTAAAGATTTCACAACTCATAATCAAAATCCCTCAGTTCTCCAATATGAAATTTTGGTTTAAACAGCCACCTTATAATGTTCTGCTTCTATGGCTAACAAAGTCGTCGCCATTCATAAACCACACAACTGATAATTGGCGTTTCTCAGGACTATTTTCTGGCAGAGAGACCTTCACCTGATTTCAAGTGATTCAAGTCATCAAAACACAACAGTGCTACTGCTTTTAGGGAAGCTAATGTGGACGACTTCATTATGACAATGAATACTGGTATGAAGAAAGTTGAGGGTGAAGAAACCAATGGCTGGATAATGGGTAGAAAAATATATCAAGATCAAAGGAGTTAAAAAAATACGACTGGTCGCTTTGGGGAAAAGATCAGCAGAAACAAAAAAATATATATTATGCTAAACATGCAAAATCACTTGTGTGGTCCTTTTTAAGGTACAGTGAATGACACAAGGCCAAGTGAATTATATAAATATTATTAGCTTTAAGTGCCCTGTGCACTAAATCCTGGGGCATTTCTTTGCCTCCCTGCATACTGCTTCCTTTTTCAAATAATGATATAACCCACTTGCTCTGCACTATCTGCCCCACCTTCACTAGTGTGTTCTTGTCATTGTAAAGCATTGCTCTCTGCAGTGGCTTTTAGCAAAGTAAAGAGACTCTTGAGCTTGTGAGTGGTTCAGGACAAGGCACAAAACGCAAGGAGGTCAAAAAATGATAAGAAAAAAACCTTCACAAGTGCACACCTTATCCATAGCTCTGAGTTGAGAAAGTGAGGAATTGTAGTGGATGGAGAGAGGTCAATGTGAAATTCATAGCTTAAAAGGAGAGACTGTGGATCACTGCTTTGCCTTCTGTTGATTATATGTGTTAGCTTGCCTGCCTTGAAGGCATGAAATATGCTACAGTACAAGTTGTTCATTTATACCAGCGTTTTATACCAGTCCTTTGGGCATAAGTAATTTTAAACTGAGCCCACATGAAGATAAAAGTACATTACTTTATGTTTTTTTCCTGGCAGACTTTGACGCTCTTCTCGGAGGAGAGGTGGGAGGGGTGGAGTTTGGGAAGCTTCCGTTTGGAGCCTGTGAGGATCCAATCAGGTAAAAGCACTGTAGCCATGACGACAATGCATTCTTAATTTATCTCCTCATCAGCCAATTGTATTCTTTGTGTCTTTGTACACATTTCATTGTTAATTTTAGACGTGAGATGTTTCTCAAATGAGAAAAAAACCTCAAGTGTTATGCTTAGTTGAGTCAATCACCGTGTGCAAAATTGAATTAACTCTTTTGTTTCCTTCATTTGCGGTTACAGCGAGCTTCACCTCGCCACCACTTGGCCACACCTGACAGAAGGCATCGTTGTGGATAATGATGTCTACTCGTGAGTGTGAACTGCAGCACCTACAGTTGCGACTGACATGCTGTGCCTGACAAAAATCAAGAAAAATCTATCATTAAGCACAACATGGTTTGATGAACAGGGATTCTTTTTTCTTTGTCAGTTACAGTAATTTCCCTCTTCATTATTGACAGCTCTAGATACTTACTGTAAAATAGAAGCTGGAGTTTGGGATGCAATTTGAGTGTGGTTTAAATTCCATTTAATTTTAACAACAGGCTCATGAGATGGCAGAGAGCAAATATCAGCCAGGTGCTCTTGATGATAGAACAATTTTTTTATGGCCCTGTAACAGCGTGATAGCTAGGTCATTACCCATATTAATTTCCTCTGTGCCAGACAGTGTAGGTGTGTGAAGAAGTGAAACCAAAGGAGATGAGTTAGAAGAGGAGAGAGAGAAGACTTCAACAAATACTTCAACTCCACCGTTTTAACTACTTTACAACCATGAATTGATTCATGCTGCATTGTTTTCTGCCTTTCAGTGTTATGATGAAACACTGCTCAGTGAGCCATTGAGTCATTTTACAATGTTGGTATCCTCCTTCAGTTCCTCCTTTCCCATTCCCGCTACAACACTGCCCCGCCTTCCTGTCTTGCCTCCACAGATTCATGTCATTTTGTGGAAAAAGATGTAGCGCAGCCCTGCCCTCTTTGAAGTACAAATTTGCACCTGAAAAACAGACATGCATGTAATCATGGAGATTATCCAACAGCATGAGAAGAAGCTTCATCTTCATTTGCGATTTATGGAGTTATTTTGATGTGTGCTTCTGGGAAATTTTAATAGATTATTTTAGACTTAAAATGTTTGTTCTAATTGTCTTGGCAGCACATTGGCATGATAGGTTTTATTTTTTTTTTAACATTTCTTGATATTGGCTTCATATTGGCCATTAAACCAATTACACAAGCTACCTTTGGGTATCTCAGCAAACCTTTTAGCAGTCTGGTTTCTTTACTCTACAAACATGGGCAGTGTGACGGGTAATTTAAATTTGCCATATCACACTGCTTGATGTTAAAGGGAAAGTTCACCCTTTCACTTTAATAGCAGGAGGTTAACAGTTAGCATTTGTAGCATCAAGCCATTATCCAGCACTCAGTACCAATGAGCACTAGTACTGTCCTACATAACAAACAGGGAGAGACAACATCATATATTTCCAAATGGTTTAACTATCCCTTTAAGAAAAAAACAGACATTTGTAGTAGAACTGGCCTCTGTGTGACCTAAACTTAAAAATAATGAGTTTATGTGAAGTTCTATGTCAGACATGGCTCACCTCTTCCTTGTGTGATTTACCATAAATGGTAATATATGGGGTGTGTGACCTTGCAGGGACCTGGACCCTCTTCAAGCCCCTCATTGGTCAGTCCGTGTCAGGAAAGCTGAAAATCCTCAGTGCTTATTGGGTAAGACTGATTTCTCAATGTCAAACAAGAATGCATTCATACTTGTATCAGATACCAGGCCAGAATAACCATCATTAATGGAGAATATACCCTATATTAAATGTGTCACTATCTGTAACATGTGAAATATCAGAAATCAAAGTTTAAGTGACTTTGTTGCTGCTGTTTTGACAGTTAAGAGAAACCTGATATCTCATGAGATGAAATTAATGATTCATGTCTGTATTGTTCAGTAATACCACTGGTTTGGCTAGCTGTTTGTGTTTAAATGCTCCTTTCACAAGCATGTAAACACAAACATTTTGATATTGATCCAGCATCACTGATCTGACGTTAAATATCTAATTTAAATAATAGTAAATATAGCTGCCATGCAGTTTTTAGTAAATTTTTTGGCTACTTTTCAGGTTTTTATTTTGCTAATTGTCTGTTTCTTTTTCTTTTTTAAAATAATTTTCTGTAATATTCTGCTAATTTGCCAAACGCTTTCTCTCCCATGTTTTTCAGAGAAATCAAGTGAATCACACGAAACCCTTGATATCAGCTTTGATATATAAGCATAGGGCGAGTATAGTACTTGTTATATGCCTGGAAATACGGGCTGGGGATATTATGGATTTCTCCTCAGTGCTGATGTGTGCGCCATCACAGGTCCTATTTGTGTACACAATAAATGGAATACCTCTGGTTTGAATCAATGATTTTTTTCTTTAATCAAATTTGCTGTGAACATTTGTGACCCCCAGGGGAAGATTCCCATATTTGTGACTCCATGACCCTCTCTGTAGTGCCACCATCATGCCAAGATTTCATTTTTTGTGAATATAAGTCCAATTTTCAAATCTTTTTAACTTTGTCATGTAGGGACATCCAAGTATTCAGGTCACAGGAAGAAAGGAGCCTAGGAAGAGGAATCCTATTGCTATTTTTTCTTCTCATTCCGTTTCATGTGCCCTATAAAGGGAAACAGTAACTATTTCCTGAGTGTTTTAAGCATTCAAATGCCACCTTTCACCTCTTCCTCTCTTCCCATTCAGGTGATTTCCTGACCGAATTTTTCAAGCTTTGTTGCAGAAAGGAGTCAACAGAAGAAATCCTGGGGAGAGGACTGGCTGAGGAGGAGGGTAAAGGTCAGGATTTTGGCTTTACTGTTTATCATGGAGAATGAAGAGCATTGTCAGGAGCTCAAGTGCCACATAGGTTTCACTGATTTTCTGGATTTTTTAATTAAGACCTTGTCACTGGCTTCCCAAGGTCTGTGAAACATATGCAGTGATAAGCAGAGAAGACACAAGTGCGTAAGTAGTTTTGGCCCTTGAATAATAGACTCTTTGCCAACGCTGCAACATACACAATGTTGAGTGTTAGCCAGCTAGCATTATGCAAATTAAGAAGACTGACCTGTAATTAGAAAAACACTGGAATTGTTTCGGGTGAGAAAAACAGTGAACAATGATTTTTTTTTTAAGTGACTCAGTCTCACATCACCCACCACCTCCACTTAACAGCAGGCAAAGTAGACCCTGCAGGTTTAAAACGGTGTGGCATTTTTATATCATGATGTCTGAAGTTTGAGTTTCCTTAATGAAAATGTCAGCCCTAGCTACATATTTTTTGAGATTACTCATCATTTAGCTTAAGGGCTGCAACAACATAGAAATCAAATTGGGTAGAATTGTCATGGCATATGGAATTCTAGCATTGCTAGTGAGCTTACTGGCAGCCATCTTGGAGGAACTTGAATGATGCTTCTATTGTGGCAAATCAGGCCCCTGGCCAGGTTACAAGGTGGATCTCTCTTCCATGGTGTACAGCACTCACAGCAACAACAAAGGGGGAAGTTAAAGCTGAACCATGAAACTGAAGCATTAACTGAAATCATTGGCATGCTGCTGAAGTTAATTAAAAATGATTGGCAGCTAATCCTAATTAGCTGCATTGTCCTTGTATTTAATAACATTCTGGCAAAGCCACCAAACCTGCCATATAAGGGTCAACTCCTCCCAAAACCCTGTTTTTTATTTGAATCGAAATTAAAAGCCACAAGGTTATTTCACAATTCTTTTATTCATTTTTTGTGAAAACAGAACATGTTTTCGTTAGCTGAGCGTCAGACTTACCTTAGCTCAGTCAGCCTAAACCAGACTTAAACAAAACCTTCTGCTGATATTGTGACATTGGCGAACGCTTACAGCTGTTGCCTTGGCAAGGTGAACCACCCAGAAATATTCTGATTTGCAATGAACTGAAGTCTCCATGCTAATTCCATCCAATTCCAAGTTTTATGTGAGCTAAAGTAGTCATTCTCTCATTTGGTGTCATTTGGTGATTTTGAAAACCTGGAAATTAAACCCAGTGACCTGGATCTGCTTTCTCATTCAGACAGATACATTATATGAAATAAAATATCATGAAATATATATTATGAAAAATGAAAATTCAGCACTTAGTTCTGAATGTTGATTGGAACATATCGGTAAAATAACAGATAAGTGAGGTTTAAGAATGTAAACCGTGAGGAAAGGGGTTATGGATGTTTTTTATTCTTTTTGCCATATTGGTGGACAGGACAAAAAAAAACGGTTTGCCAATTTGAGTCATCTCATTTCATGAAAGTGATGAGCAAATTGTGAGGAGTATTTTACTAGTTGAGTAAGTGGTTACATAAAGAGTGCTTGTTCCCATCCCTATTTTAAAGCCTATTTGACAGATTGCCAGTATTTGGCAAGGACAGTTTTGCTACCCAGAGCTTGAATCCTGTCAACCTCAACACATTTTTAAATGTAGTGCATGGATTGCCATACAATTTGCTGAGTGGACTTAAGCTTACCAGTGAATAAAATGCTACTGATTTTGTTAAGCCCATCTACCAGTCCACCACTGCTTGTAATTACGACATAAACAGACGTTTCATGACTACATTCTGCCTCCAACAAAGAGAAATCCTAACACACTGACCACTTTATTCACCTTGTAACATTTCCTCTAGTGCCACCTTCAACCAAAAACAAAACCAAAAACCCTATTCTCCTGCAACTTCCCATCATAAACCACGTCACTGTGCAACCCCATGCTTGTTATAATTAATTATTGAAATAGTCTGTAATGTGATAATAATCTGATATTTTTACACTTACAAATACTTGGATAACAAGAGTGGTAAATGTCTATTACATGCACAAACATACAGATGTTGTCTCAACATGCAGATACATACATATTCTTATGGTTTGTTGTTGTTGTTGTTGTTGTTGTTGTTTTTCCTTCAGAAAACAGTGACATCAGTGCTGCTCTGTCCAAGCTGACGGAGCCGGCAGCTGTGCCCATCCCCAAGCTGTCTGTCTCCAACATGGTGCACAGTGCCCGCAAGCGCATCAGACGCCACCGACGCATTGATGAGTCGCCGCTCAGCAACGAAATGCTCAACTCCATCCTTCTGGTGAGGGGGTGCGCAGGCTGGCTGTGGGTAAAAAGCTGATGTATAGTAGGACTGCATGGTGCTGACCAAAGAAAAAAAAATCAAAAGCCATTTGTTTTCGCTGGTCATTGCAGTTTTGATATGACTTGCAGTGCATGTGGGCATAAGGATGGTTGCAGACTTTTGAAAGCCAGAAATCTCAGCACCAGGCCAAGCAATCATTGAGCCATTGCTATTGATCAATAACCATATCAACACCCCTCAGATATATTCAGTTAAGTCCTCATTATCAGTAACAGTTAATTTTCATTTATCAAAAACTGCAATAAAAAAATCACTTGATACTACTTCACAGTAGTAATACAAGTCTTTTATGTTTGAATTATGTCTGGATATCTTGTAGCACATCGTTTGTTGTCATGCAATAGACCTTTTTCACAACAGCCATTCTGGCATTAAATAGCAAGACAAACATGTGTTGCTAATGATATTAATTGAGGTTCTGTTCTTATGTGCACCAGAGCCTTTCCAGCAAGCCAGCATGAACAATACCCAGATCCTAGTTTTGTTCTGTTCTGTTCTCTGAATCCATGATTAACATAGTTTTTTTGGTTTGTTTGTTTGTTTTTTTGGCTTCATATTTCATGACTTTTCATAATTTAATCGGGACAAGTGGGTAAATCTAAAATGAACATGATATGTTTTCAATGTCCTGTACGCATGTTGTATACATTTTGGTGTTTCATTTGACCCCAAGCTGTTTCAGCTATATAAAACATATAAGAAATATCATCATTTTACACACATTTGTTTTAGTTGTTTTGGACACTGAGGAACTATAACATGCCATTTATAATCATCAAAAAACTGCCCTCTGCTTTAGGGCCCTCACATAACATAATCACACCTGTAGTAACATAAGCTCACATGTAGTAACATAACCACACCTGTAGAGACATAAGCGCACTTGTAGTAGTGTGACAGCCACTATGACAGTAGAGGGAAAAACATGATTCCCATAAGAATGTTGATGTGTAAGGTGTTTGAGTGGGGGAGGTTATGTTTTATTTAAAGGGGTATTTAAGCAGTCAACAAGAAACAGTACAGTACCTGACACATAAACCTCATTAGTAACACCTGTGCTTTCCCCTGTTATTTAATGTTAAAATAGCTGCTTTGAGTCCCGTACATTTCATTAACCCTCCTGTTATGTTCACATTTTTGAACATCTTTTATGTTTGGGCTCAATTTGACCCCTGCAGTTTAAACTTCCACAAAATTATTATAACTAAAATTGTTATCAAAGTTTATGTGTCAGATACTTTATGTTTCTTTGTTGATTACCTAAATAGCCCTTTAAATAAAACATAACTCCCCCCCACCCCAACTTATACATCCAGTATTCCTATTACGCAACAATGGAAAAATATGCAAATCACCATAAAATCTCACTGATTGATCTGAAATTGGAAAGAAATATTAATTTTTGGTGTTTTAATGGCTTTATGTTATTTCTAAGTACAGATTTTTGTTATTTATAACCAATGCATTACAAGGGGTGAGCAGGACATTGAAAACATATCATCATGTCAATTTCATCTTTACCCGGTAGTGCCCATTACATTAGGAACACTCATTAAATATGAAGCAAAAAAAAGATGTTAATCATTCATTTAGAGACGTTAAACATTGGCTGGGGTCAAATTGACCCCAAACATAATAGGAGGGTTAAAATATAAAAATATTTATATTTTCTATTTTACATATTAAATACACAGTGAGAACTTTAAACCGCTAACACCAGATTTTTAACTAAATTAAAATATGGATGGATTACAAAGAACATGTCATGGCCAGGTTGATGCCAAGGAAATACTGGAAGTACAACCTGAACCTACCGAGGGATGTGGAACTACAGTGACCTTACTGCCATACTCCTTGCATAGCACAGTTGTTGGTGATTATGAATATACCGGCAGCTGATACTCCCCAAAGAAGACTCTCTAGGCTCAATGAGAAGCTGCTAATGCAACTGCATTTTCATCATTGACTCTGAAGGTGCATTCAGCATCAAAATGTTGGTTGCACCCTACACTCACCTAAAGGATTATTAGGAACACCATACTAATACCGTGTTTGATGCCCTTTCGCCTTCAGAACTGCCTTAATTCTTAGTGGCAGTGATTAAACAAGGTGCTAGAAGCATTCTTTAGAAATGTTGACCCATATTGATAGGATAGCATCTTGCAGTTGATGGAGATTTGTGGGATGCACATCCAGGGCACGAAGCTCCCGTTCCACCACATCCCAAAGATGCTCTACTGGGTTGAGATCTGGTGACTGTAGGGGCCATTTTAGTACAGTGAACTCACTGTCATGTTCAAGAAACCAATTTGAAATAATTTGAGCTTTGTGACATGGTGCATTATCCTG
>OMLB01048880.1:0-10305 GCA_900302555.1 Myripristis jacobus | reverse complement strand
CATCACAGATCTGCACCAGAGCTGGATTTATTTACTGCCTGCTCCAAGAGACTTTTAGCTCACAGAGCCGTGAAATATGCCCCACATTTTTCTCCATACTCTTTGAAGGAAGTGGCAAGGCGTGACAGGATTGTGACTAGACTGCTTGGCGATGCTCGTCAGATGTGGCATCACATGCATGACATTACAGAGGATGGATGCAGCCTAGTTACTCTGTGTGCAGTATATAAAGACATCTTGAGCTTTCAGCATACACAAAAGTCCTCTTTATCCATACGTCCCTTATTCCTGACGCTATACTACAAGGACAGTAAATGCACTTACTGTATAAACACAGCAGATTTTCTTTTTCACTTCTTAGCCCCCCCCCCAACACACACACACACACACACACACACACTGACATTGAGTTAATGTGCTGCAGTATGTGCATGCAGAGGGGAGGGGGCCTGCAGGGTGGGGCAGAAGCCACAGCAGCAGTAGCAGCACTGCTCTGTGTGACTGTGGATTAGTGGATGCTGTTCCTGGGAGGCTGCTAACCCTGATCTGGGCAGGCAGGAAGGCAGCAGCTGGCTTCTCTGGCCCCACCCAGCCCTGCCAGCTTTGGGTTGATCTGGGAACAGAGCCAGCCAGCCAGCCAGCCAGCCAGCCAGCCAGTCAGTCTCGGACTGCAGCACTCGCCTTACCACAGACACTCACACATCCTGATCCTAAATATATAACACATGTAAAACCGTAATAGTAACACATAAGCAAATGTGTGAACGCCAAAAGTTAAAATAGTGCCAAATCTTCAGTGGACTGGTTTTATTGTCAGTAGCTCATGCACTTTATTTGTCGTCTTGACATGTTTAGTCGGGCAGCTTCCTCCGTGTCATCCTAAACCAGAGATTAACTGCTGTATGTGTTCAGCTCAAGATGTTTGGAGTACATATGTTTCACTGCGCAAATTAGGAATGTGATTTTCTCTTGTATTTTTTCAGGACAGAAGGCTTTTGGAAAACACATAAGTGTCTAACAGAGATTCTTGTTTAGTCTTTTCTCTCTGGTTCCAGACCACATCACAGAGAATTTGTCAAAATTTGAATTCATGATGGTGCAAGTTTGAATTTGATACAGCATGACATATCTTGCCTCATCTCCTTTGTCCCCTCCATCCAGGTGCTGGACCTGATCTCCAGTGACAATCTGAACGTGCCATCAGAGGAGGAGGTGTACCGTGCCGTGCTGAGCTGGGTCAAACATGACATAGACGGACGCAGGCAACACGTACCCTGGGTACGACTTGACAGTAAAAACACAGTCCTTAACTCACTCCTGATGATTTCTGTGCATTGAACATTTCTTGGTTTGAATATTCAGACATGGCTCCAACACATTCTTTCTTACGTTCTGAATGCATTTACTAACTGCTCTTTCGCTCAACCTTTTCCATCACCCAACCCCCACTCGTCACCCACTGTGCCTCTCCCCCCATCAGCTGATGAAGTGCGTGCGGCTGCCGCTGCTGAGGCGAGACTTCCTGATGAGCAATGTGGATACAGAACTGCTGGTGCGTCACCACTCAGAGTGCAAGGACCTGCTGATTGAAGCCCTAAAGTACCACCTGATGCCCGAGCAGAGGGGAGTCCTGAGCAACAGCCGCACGCGCCCGCGTCGCTGTGAGGGAGCCAGCCCTGTGCTCTTCGCCGTCGGTCAGTGTGCCCCTGAAGGTACCCACTAGGGTACACACCTACACCCTACATTAGTTCACTCAGGCTCTCATATGTCTCCCATGAACTGTGCACATCAGTGTTTGCATGTCAGTGTTTACAGTTGCTTAAATGCGGCAGGCCAAAACAGCTTGAAAATCGCCCCCACAAGTGTAATATAATTAAAAGTAGACGTGCGGTCACCGGTGAACGACAGAGTATATCCTCGAAACAACTTGAAACGTCAGTGACACCTTGTGACTATGTCTGGGTCTGTGGTTTGGCCAGCTAATGAGAGACTGTAGCAAGTAATGACATCCTTCAGTGCCTTTAATCGACTCTACAATGCAAAGCGTCTAACACATCCTCTTGTGCTGTTTGCTAATATTAGTCCAACATAGTGACTACAAATTGAGAGTTTGGCCTGATGGTGGCACTATAGGAAAGGTGATGGGGTCACCAAAATCAGTAGAGTTCTACTTCTGGAAAACATGAACATGCACAACAAATTTGATTTAAATAAAAGATATTCAGGTTGTCACACTGACAGCCAGGATCCAGGGAACAGTGGCGGTCAGTTTGGGGATATAATTATTTATCTGCCCTATTTCCCACTCAGCTTAAACAATAAATTAAAAATTATACATGCAATTGCATTTTACAATTCAGTTGCCCATGCATCGTGATTTAAATATTGAAATAATTGCCATTTCTAAACTGCAGTACCTGCTGGCACTGATCCTGGAAGGGACCCATGAGTGAATCTGGATCCTTACAACCAAAAGTACCCATACACCTATAAAAGATTAGTTTTGAAGCTTTTATAATAGAGGAGACATAACATAATTGCTTGAGTTGTTTAAGTATGTGTTTCTATTGTGTGTGTGTGTGTCCCAGGCGGTGGCAGCCTGTTTGCCATCCATGGAGACTGCGAGGCCTATGACACCAGGACAGACCGCTGGCACATGGTGGCATCCATGTCCACTCGGCGGGCACGGGTGGGTGTGGCAGCCATCGGGAACAGACTCTACGCGGTGGGAGGGTGAGTGATGAGCATCGTCAGCCTGACCAGTCTGACCACTGACCCAAAACTAGAGCTCTTCAGCTAGCACGCCTTAAAATCTCAGTCCAACAATGCAGCTCACTTTGAGGGAAAGCCTTTGGCAGGAGGAAAACACAGAGCTTTCTTCAGGCAGATCATTTGCATTGGAAATTATTCTGAGTGATGGCCATGCAAAAACTGACATTCAAAGGAAGGTGTATGAAAGCGGCTAAGGATGTTTTTTTTTTCCTGTATGCAAAATGGATTTTTTTAAATTTAAAAGATAACACAGGCCATCATACTCTCATGTCAGTTGGCCTCCTCTGATTCGTTTGTTCACCTCTCATCAGATACGATGGCACTTCAGATCTTGCGACTGTGGAGTCCTACGACCCTGTCACTAACTCTTGGCAACCTGAGGTTTCCATGGGAACACGGCGGAGCTGTCTGGGTGTGGCGGTCCTGCACGGGCTGCTGTACGCTGCTGGGGGTTACGATGGAGCTTCCTGCCTCAATAGGTACGCAGTGGTATACTTGGTGTAGGACTCTGGCCTCCTGCCTAGTGGAGGACTCATATGTGGTTTACATTGGTTGTATTTCGCTTTTGTGCATTCTTATATGATCGTTTCCATATTTTTGTGTTTGTCTGGATGCTGCTTTCTTGGCATTGAAAAAGAGATTTTTAATGTTGATTGAAATGAAGGTTAAAGTAAACATGGGCAGTGCCAGTGTAAAAGAAAGGGCTATCATGGATCAGAAAATTTCTGGAAGGTCAATTCTGAGGATAATGTGAAATGTGTCTGTGAATTCTGTCCGTGTGAATTCTGTCTGCCGTCAATTAAAAAAAAAAAAAAAAAACAGTGACTAATTTATTCAGTGAATGTAATATTAATGTTCACTCCTGCTGCAAAATAGAACAAAATAATAAATTTTAATAAGACATCTGAATCTGGATCTGAAATGGGGTCAAGGAATAAAAGTCGTGCTACTGTACACAGGTCATGAAAATTCAACATTTCAGTCATGGAAAAACATCCTTGTATTTCTTCATGTTACAGTGCTGAACGTTACGACCCCCTGACCAGTACGTGGACCTCCATCGCTGCCATGAGCACCCGGAGGAGATACGTCCGAGTAGCTACTCTGGGTGAGAACAGGCGGCACACATCACATGAACACGCAATTCTGTGTGCATGGTTGACTATTTACATTTTAATGTCATGAAGCCTGATATCAGGGCCTGGGCAGGCTGGTACTCCGCTGCTACTATTTACATAATCTTTGACAGTGTTCACTCCCTTTCCCTCACCAGATGGGAGCTTGTATGCAGTGGGAGGTTATGACAGCTCCTCACACCTCGCAACAGTGGAGAAATACGACCCCCAGGTAAATGCCGCGCTGTTATAAACTCATCTGTTGGCTGCTTCAGATCAGCTGCATGTAGAAGAGACATCATGCACCGCCGATGAATGTATCACAATGCAACTCACGCGCTGTGTTGTGATTGGCCGAGCAGAGCAACACGTGGACGGCCATCGCCAACATGCTGAGCCGACGCAGCAGCGCTGGGGTGGCGGTGCTGGAGGGCATGCTGTACGTCGCCGGGGGCAACGACGGCACCAGCTGCCTGAACTCGGTGGAGAGGTTCAACCCCAAGACCAACACGTGGGAGGGAGTTGCACCCATGAACATACGCAGGTGAGTCTCGATAACGCGCTGCAGTCTCCTTAAAGATAATACGATTTGTATTTTAGCATCAGCGCATTAACTAATGAATCCACCTTAGAGCCAACGACAGCAAACAAGCCAAAAAAAAACAAACAAACAGTATGCCCCAACATGCAAGATGAGCTTGTTTGTATTCTATAACTTGCCATAGCATAGGACTGTAATGTTCTGTGTCCTGTTCTTTTGTTCTATATTTATCGATGTGTTGATTATTTGTTAATTTATTTTATTGAATTATCTATTTAGTTGGGAACTATTTTTAGGTAACCAAAATCTGAATATGTCACAGTTGATGCAAAAACAATCTTTTTTTCCCATATATTTTTTTTTTCACTCTACATTTATAAGATTCAAAATATCAGCAGCTTTTCTGTATCAGTAATCTGGATTTCTCTCCACCCAAGTATTGTAATCAGATCCAAAAATCCTGTATCAGTTTGTCTCTATTTCAAACATTGATTAACTGCCATAAACAAATGAAACCATCACCAAAAGACTGGCAGCTTTACGGTGCATTTTACATTGTGTGCCACTGGGTAAGATTATACAGGAAATCTGCTGGATTGCTGTATGGTACAAAATGGGAATGATTTTACTTTGATATCAATATACAACTTTATTCCAGTTCCACTGCATCTTCCTGGCATGTAATGATTTTCAAATTGATAGGATAGCTCAGGTTCTTGTCCAGATTCAAACCCAACAGTGCTAGCCCATCCGAGCCCCCCCGTTCCTCTATTCTAACTTCATAGTTTTACTGTGATGCTATTTTACGCTCTTCCCAGCATACTCCTGGCTTACTGGCATGCATGCTCATCGTCATCAATACAAACAGTCATGCCAGGGAGGGAGGACAAGTAGCAACATCTTCCTTGTTATCGGAAGCACCAGGGATGAGGTCCAGTAGGTTCTGTGGAACTGTGGTACTCACAGATTTTCTTGTGAACAGTCCCAAGGCTACGAGGTTGGTTTGTTCTAGGCCTCAGCGGACAACGCTCATCCAAAGGGTGACTGGTGATTTATGCTTACTTTCATACTCTCAGACTCAAGACTGGCCTCAGGGGGCTGAGATTTACAGATGGAGCACTGTCAGATTTATGGGGACAGCAGCAAATTCACTCGTTCCCCCGACCTTTACACAAACACACATGCATGCTAACGCTCACACACACACACACACACACTTGTGAATCAGCAGGAGAGGATAGGAGCAGAGAAACCTGACAACAGTTGACTCTGCAACCCCATGAATAAACCATGGTGTTAATCAGCTGCATGCCTCCGAGTGCTTTTCTTATCCGGAGGCTCCATTTACACCGCCCAAAACACCGCTCTGTAATAACCACTGTCACTGCTCTTCATCCACTGCTGTCTCCCTCTTCTCTTGGGCTTTCCTCAGTTTTCCACTGCAAATAATGACTCTAACGCTGCTATCAATTATATGTCATGAATCAGAATAAGTATCAATGGTTGGTAGTTTGAGTACAAAGATGATCAGAATTGGCAAATGGGGAAACCCTAGTTTTGACATTATAGACCCAACTTGAGCAACTACAAAATATCATAACCAGCCAAATGCTTGCACTCAACCAAAGACGTTTCTGGATAAAAATAAGTGAAGCTAATTATTGAGCAGTTAGAATTTCATCTGTAGTGATGCTCTCAAATGTTCAAAGCATTTACATGGATGATTCATGTTCTCCGCCATCAGTAATGCAAGCCCACTGCAGCCAATGCAAATGAACAGCTGCTGGGTATACTGAGTCTCTGATTACATAGATTTCCAGCTAGAAAAAACACTTCAAATGCATAAATTTATTGTTTATTCCAGCTAACAGCTGCAAAGATGAGTATTTGGCCGCGGAATAGTAAATACTGCTATACATTACACACACACTTAGGCAAGTTTTTTTAATTGGATATTTTTCTCGGGTAGATCACTTTCCCCATGTTTTGGTTCCTTGGGGAAAAGTTCGCCCTTTGCAGCACCCGTCGTGGTTGTATATTTCAGTGTTTTTGCACCTCTCCGTGTGTTTCAATCTGACGATGAAAATGTTCCCTCTCCCCGTATCTTCATCCTCCCAGGAGCACCCATGACCTCGTGGCCATGGACGGCTGGTTGTACGCGGTGGGCGGCAACGACGGCAGCTCCAGTCTCAACTCCATCGAGAAGTACAACCCACGGAGCAACAAGTGGGTGGCGGCCTCGTGCATGTTCACCCGGCGCAGCAGCGTGGGCGTGGCCGTGCTGGAGCTGCTCAACTTCCCGCCGCCCTCCTCGCCCACCCTGTCGGTCTCCTCCACTAGCCTTTGACACGGGGTCACCGCCCGGCTAACCTCAGCCTCTGCTGCTACAGCCCAGACTGGCTCTGGGAAGAGACGCAACTGCTCTGTGTGAGAGAGGGACGAGGAGGAGCGGAGGGGAGTGAGCAGGAGGAGGGAGGGTGTGAAAAGAGGTTCCTGCCTTGGTTTAACAAACGGTACCCTCTAGAATTACTGGCACCCCTGGTGAAGATTTGCTGAGTTACAAAAAAGACACAAAAAGTAAACACAATAAGCATTGAACTTTAATCTCGGCTCTAAAAATATAAATTGTCATACAGAGGCAGTTGAAAAAAATCAGTTTCTAATGTATAGTGACATTTAATCTAAAAAACAACAACAAAAAAAACAAAATACTGTTGCCTCATTTGTCAACTTGCATACCTTTTTACTTATATCGAGTACCTTAAAGTTACATTGCTACCAAAAAATAACAATGTACCCTAAAATACACCATATCTATCTTGCTGTAAAATAGTACTTGAGTTATGGTTTCAGGCTAAAATCCTACCTCTGAGTCGCAATATTTGTTCATTCATTTCATTTTCCATTAGCGAGAGTTTATCATTAATTAACCATTGTACCTGCAACAAAGCAGAGAGAATAACAGCTAAACCTGAGCTTCATTTAAATGCAGTGCAGTTACGGCTTTATATTATAAATGAATATACCTTTATTCTTAAAATACTGATAGGTTTTAATGGAATGAGATTGTACTGTATATTTACACATATGTAAGCGAAATGTACTTGGTGGCAAATTCCTTTGAGTTGGCTTTTGCAACAAAGGAAAACAACAGTCCATAATTTTGCAAACACATTTTTTGAGAATGAACTTTTGAGAATGACCTTTTCTCGGTTTACCTCTTAAACAGTTACTTTTTCCTTTGCATTGAACATAGCTTGTCTATCATAGCTTTTTATCCTAGCCATTTGTGGCTCTTTACCAAGGGTGCCAGTCATTGTGGAAGGCACTGTGCCTGGTCTGGATCTCTGTACAACTCCAACAAGCTGATACCAGCTCCCACTCCCTTGAAGAACACAGGAGAATAATATCCTTTCCATAAAGATGTGTGATCGTACCCACCAGTCTTTCCTTACATCCCACTGTTTTCTCACCTCTCCGGTGTTTGACACACTATCATCAATCGTGGTGGTCACTTAATTCTGCCACGTGTAATGTAAACATTTTTGGTTTAATGTTCTTGTCCTTACCAAAAGTTTTCATTTTTATTTCAGAGGTTGCTTTTGTCATTAATGTATCAACGAGAAACTGATGATTTCACTTTAGGAATGTAGCTTTTTACCTATTATACCATGCATGTTTATCGGCATAGTCTCCCAACAGGAGAATAAAAATGTTGTAGTGCTGCTATGCCACACTAGGTGGCAGTGACAGGTAATGTTATTCCCCTTCCACACCACAAGACCGCATGGACGCACCAACAAGCTAGAAGAGCAAATGCTACTCAGAGCTGTAAATGAGTTTGAGTCCTTTTTTATAAGAACAGAGTGGAATTATATTTCTTATTTATAACATGTAGAAATGGTAATATATTGTTTTAAAGATGATTTGAGAAGGAAATGGACCAGAGCTATGCCTATATAAGAGTGTTTTAATATATTTATTTTGATGTGTGACATGCTTGTCATGGATGGAAATGACAAAGAGAATGTGTAGGTGTGAGAGAGAGCTAGTTGTTCAGTTGTGCATTTAGAAGTAGTGCTTTTCCTAGTCAAGAGGACTGATCATTGCATTTTGATATGCAGCATTTCACTTGCATTTCTTACCGTTTCCTCACTGCCACAGGCATGATTTCACAGAAGACATGTACACCATGACCGCTGCTTTTGTACAAAAGCCTTTTTGTTGCTTGCCAACCTGTTTACCAGCTAACAAAAAGACTCTTTATTGTCATAAACTTTTCATTTATATTTGTCAGAGGACACAATGGTGGATATAATCCATGGACCCATAGGACAGCTTCAAATGACATTACAATAGAAAATTATAGTTTACTTACCAACACTTGACACTAACAAGATACAGTGACGTGTCATGCTGTTGACACTAAGGTGCTGTCATTTTCCCTTCCACACTCTTCAAAGTGTGGCCTCTTGTTGTGTTACCTCATTCTCGCATTGTTGAAACGGATCCAAAACTAATGCAGCAAAGTTTACCTGGAAACATGCCACAATTCATACAGTTACCACAAACTGAAGTGCAACAGAATTTACGTAAGGCAAGCAGAAACTCTGGTTCCACTCAGTTGATACTGGCTTACATGGCGTGGTCGATGGCACCACTGAACCTCCAGGGTCTGACATAAATGGATCATTGAGTCTTTTCGACTCACTTATGAATATCTAGGTTCAATTAATGTGTAGCGCAGTGATACCATTCCAAACTTCTGAGAAGTTGCCTTTTTCCTTTTTTTTGAAGGATTTTGTTGATCCGGTTCTGTTTATCTAAGACAACCCTATTCACTTAGGCGTTAGAGAGGAGCCAGTAGAATTGGGGGCTGTGATTGTCTTATGGAGATGCTTTTCCTCTGTGATGTTGGTTACGAGTCAGGAACCTTGAGCGAAAGTCACACACAAACACATAAGACGTTGGCCTCCGTTCTATGGATCGAACTGTACATAGAAAGATTCCTCAAGTTATCTTAAAACCATTTGTGCAATGTCAATGTGACTGTAGCTTTTTTAAGTTTGTGTTCAATGTGGTGAGTATTGTTTATTTATGATATGTTTGTTATTTATGAAGAACTTTAAAATATTAAATTTTGCACTATTGCGAAATGGAGCAATACACTACAAAAGAAATAAAGATGTTTTCAGGTGTGATTGCTGTGTTTTGTCCATTTTTAACACACACACACACACACACACAAACACACATGCCAGGATTCCCACGGGTCATGGAATTTATGGAAAGTGATGGAATTTTTTATTTATTTTTTTTAACCCTCCTGTTATGTTCACATTTTTGAACATCTTTTATGTTTGGGGTCAGTTAGACCCCTGCAGTTTAAACTTCCACAAAATTATTATAACTAAAATTGTTATCAAAGTTTATGTGTCAGGTACTTTATGTTTCTTTGTTGATTACCTAAATAGCCCTTTAAATAAAACATAACTCCTCCCCACCACCACTTATACATCCAGTATTCCTATTACACGACAATGGAAAAATATGCAAATCACCATAAAATCTCACTGATTGATCTGAAATTGGAAAGAAATATTAATTTTTGGTGTTTTAATGGCTTTATATTATTTCTAAGTACAGATTTTTGTTATTTATAACCAATGCGTTACAAAGTGTGAACAGGACATTGAAAACATATCATCATGTCAATTTCATCTTTACCCGGTAGTGCCCATTACATTAGGAACACTCATTAAATATGAAGCAAAAAAATGATGTTAATCATTCATTTAGAGACGTTAAACATTGGCTGGGGTCAAATTGACCCCAAACATAATAGGAGGGTTAAGAGTTTGTGCTCATTTCACAAAA
>OMLB01048873.1:0-28191 GCA_900302555.1 Myripristis jacobus | reverse complement strand
ACCCTTTGCTTTGTTGACCACGCTGCAAACCCTTGGCCTTTTCTCAATGAGCTTCATGATGTAGTCACCTGAAATGGTTTTCACTTCACAGGTGTGCCTTGTCAGGGTTCATTTGTGGAATTTCTTGCCTTCTTAATGGGGTTGGGACCATCAGTTGTGTTGTGCAGAAGTCAGGTTGGTACACAGCTATAACAGCCCTTTTTGACAACTGTTAGAATTCATATTATGGCAAGAACCAATCAGCTAAGTAAAGAGAAACGACAGTCCATCATTACTTTAAGAACTGAAGGTCAGTCAGTCCGGGAAATTGCAAAAACTTTGAATGTGTCCCCATGTGCAGTCGCAAAAGCCATCAAGCGGTACGACAAAACTGGCTCACATGAGGACCACCCCAGGAAAGGAACACCAAGAGTCACCTCTGCTGCTGAGGATAAGTTCATCTGAGTCACCAGATTAGAGCCCAGATAAATGCCACAAAGAGTTCTAGTGGCAGACACATCTCTACATCAACTGTGCAGAGGCAACTGCGCGAATCAGGCCTTTACGGTGAAATAGCTGCTAAGAAACCACTACTAAGGAAAAGCAACAAGCAGAAGAGATTTGTTTGGGCCAAGAAACACAAGGAATGGACATTAGACCAGTGGAAATCTGTGCTTTGGTCTGATGAGTCCAAATTTGAGATCTTTGGTTCCACACGTTGTGTCTTTGTGCAATGCAGAAAAGGTGAACGGATGGTCTCTACCTGCATGGTTCCCACTGTGAAGCATGGAGGAGGAGGTGTGATGGTGTGGGGGCACTCTGCTGGTGACACTGTTGGGGATTAATTCAAAACTGAAGGCACACTGAACCAGCATGGCTACCACAGCATCCTGCAGCGACATGCCATCCCATCCCATCCGGTTTGCGTTTAGTTGGACCATCATTTATTTTTCAACAGGACAATGACCCCAAACACACCTCCAGGCTGAGTAAGGGCTATTTGACCAAGAAGGAGAGTGATGGAGTGCTGCGGCAGATGACTTGGCCTCCACCGTCACCTGACCTAAACCCAATTGAGATGGTTTGGGATGAGATGGCCCGCAGAGTGAAGGCAAAAAGGCCAACAAATGCTCAGCATCTCTGGGAACTCCTTCAAGACAGTTGGAAAACCATTTCAGGTGACTACCTCATGAAGCTCATCGAGAGAATGCCAAGAGTGTGCAAAGCAGTAATCAGAGCAAAGGGTGGCTATTTTGAAGAATCTAAAATATAAAACATGTTTTGAGTTATTTCACACTTTTTGTTTACTACATAATTCCATAACATATCTCATGTTATTCCATTCTGCATTCAGGCTGCCACACTGCAAAATGCAGAGCAAAAGGATGAGTGAATGCTTTCTGAAGGTACTGTATGCATGTTTCCATTGTGTGTGTGTGCACGTGCAGGTGTGTGTCTCTGTGTGTGTGTGTGTGTGTGTGTGTGTGTAATCCATGCGTGTACCTCTGAGACTTGTTTCATCTGGTACTCCTGCAGCTGCTGCTGAAAGCCATAGTTTGGGCCAACAAAAGAGCGAACAGCTTTGACAGCAGACAGACATTCCTCCCAGCTGTAGTGGGTGACGGTCATCAGGTAGGCCACCACCATGGTAGTGCTGCGGGACACACCTGCAAGGCTGCAAGGACACGACTGTATAATATAAAAAATATTTATACACATCTTCACACATTTACACACATCTTCAGTTCACTTTACTCTCTTGAAAACAACTGTGTTCTGAGACGAAGCACGGTGACTGATGGGTAAACCTTCTTGTCAGCTTCCTGAGAAGTGATAAACAGTTTTTCAGTCCTTCCCTTTGGAGTCTTACTCAAAATGTTTGAACACCCTGCATGGTGCAGTTTGTAGGAAACTACAGTGAGCTTGTAATGCTCCGCGAGTATTTTATTTTGTTTCCTTGTGTTTTATTTTGTGTACTGTGTTGCATCATTTTGTTTTGTGAGTGACTGCTTTGATCATTAAAACCTACCAGTGCACCAGACAAGATCCACCATTCAGACGACATTCATGGATGAAGCTGATGCATTCTTTAAAATGCTGTGACCTGGAAAAAACAACATAGTGAGGACTGTAAGTATGATGTCAACTAAAGGGCTTCAACTTTAAAAGCTCTCGATAAATGACATTAATAAAGCACACCTTTGGCTCAAAGCAGGAACAAAAAGCCTTTCCTGTTAAGGCAGGGGTCGTATGAGTGTTATTAAAGCTATAAATAGACTTCAGGTTACACATTATGGGATATGAGAAAGGGCAGTATGAACTGAAACCTCCATGTTGAGGCCCTCACTTGGCATCACCCACATCTACACACCTCTGCATGCTGTGTTTCAAATTGTTCATGATACTGTGCTGATACTGTGCAGAAGCTACTATCGCACCTATAGGTAGCTCTAGAGTGGGAAGTCCCAGTGAGGAGAGGGCAGAAGTTTTGTTTTTAAATTGCAGATATACCAAAGAGTAGTTTTTTTTCTTTAAGCCACTCCAACTTGTCATGTGAGAAATTGACACACAGGTCAATCCTGCTCAAACAGAGACTGTGTGGTAGACCAGCGCACAGACACCAGGGACAGACAAGGGAAGTAACTGTCTGTACTTCTGTCCATCGACAAAATTACAACAGTTTTCAGCATTCGTTCCCACTTCATATTAGATATTCAGCACACAGTACCCTCCTTTTGGTGGACAGTCATGTTTAAGCGTCTCTGCGCTCCTATCCGCAAAGTATTCACAATGCAGAAGTTACATTCTGAAGTTTTAAATGTATAAGACTATTCTAAAAGATGGAACTCAGTATAGCTAAGAGCGCGACATAACTTCCACTATACCAAAAAAAACATTTACCCACTAATTAAAATATAGACATCACAGAAACGCTTAGCACTAAGATGCCCCTCTGTGCTAAAACTGACAACCGAGCAGGTGAATCGAGACTTTTGCACAATGCAGTGCAGCTGCAGCCCCAAAATCCCACTTCAGCACTGCCAGGAAACACTGATGGTGTATTGCACAATAAAGAAGTGGATGTTTGATAGCACTGTCTCCCGAGGAGCCGAGGCTGGTTACTCAATAGCCTCAACAGACTGGGGCTAAAATAGATGGACAACCACTTTTCTTCTTTTTCTTCCTGAGATCCAAACTCCTCTTGTAAAGATGTCCCCTCAGCACTTTGTTCCGTCTTTCTAGCCCAGAGGTTTCCGGCTGTCTTGTTTAATATGCAGAAAAGTATCTGGTCACGAAGATTTGAGGTTTTAACAGCTGAATCCAGAGAAAAAATAGTGAAACAAAAATAAACAGCTGTCATATTGCTACTGTGAATACATTACTTTCTGTGCAACACAATACCCTAAAATTTTACACCCTGAATTTACAGGCGTATAATTGCATCTATAAACCTGACTAATCAATACTAAAAAAACCAACAAAAAACCAACAAAAAAAGACAAAAAAAAATCTATAACGCCTAAAGTTATAACTCGAGAATATGACAAAGAGAACGGCAGACTAACAACACATGCTGGTGCCTCAAACAAATGCACATTTCATAATGGAAATGTTTGATGTGAGAGATTTTTGCACCTTCATGGTGACTGCACACCACAGATCACAGCTTCGGCAGGCCCCTGAATTTTCTCAAAGCTGTCATTGCTGCTGCAATCGAGTAAGAAAAATAGATTTACAAAAATAAGTCGAGCCAGGTCATAAGTCAAGCCAGGTCACTGGACAGCATGCTAACACTGACTTGTGTATGACAACTTTTAAGTTTGTATATTTTTAGAAACTGCACTGAGATCAGCTACTGTTCACAATTATTTTTGGTCTAAAATTTGAACATGTTAGTAAAACTTAACATAAAAAATATTATCAAATAACAGTATTTGATTATAGTTAGCTAACAGGGTTCTGACATCTGTATACCAGGTGCCATATCATATCTATGATAATGCCAATGGTGACTCTGTTGAGCTTGATGTCCAATGCCAGATGCAAATGCGTCCCTAAAGCAATCTTATTGTGTTCTGTGTATTTTGTTTATGTTCCATTTTGTTATCCACATTCAATCTTTGTTTGTCCACTTATGGCCCACATTGCACGCCTGGGCGTCTTGGAACGGTGGGTCCTTCTCTATGAGGTCCTCCCTGAGGTATCTTCCACTTGTTTTCCCTCATGAGGTCTAAGGTTGGGGGATGTGATTTTCAGTTATTGTCTCATAATGTGGTGGTTATGAAGCCATTTGAGACTGTAATTGATCTTAAACACTATACAAAAGTAATCTTGATTTCTTCTAACCTCAACCGCTGAGGTATAGAAATACCAGGTTTCAAGAGATGACACAGCCTCAAACAGTGACCATAAAAGATGTGGAGCCTAAGTGAGAAAGATGGGCTCTGCTGTGGACCTTACATCTGGGAGGGGCCATAAGGCCTGTCCATAAGGGCCCCCCGTTGGTGGTGAGCACGTCGGGGCGACAGTTGGCCTCACCGCTCCCGTCAGTCAATCCAGGGATTGTGACAGAGGGGGTTTATTAAAGCTCTGGGTGGTCGAGGCCAACAGCCAGATGTCACAGTAAGGTTTCCTTCCTCTGCTGCCTGAGGGAAGGACGCCTGATTGCGACAGGGGAGGTCAGACACCTCCAAGCCAACCCAATCAGCAACATCCAACTGAACACCAAACCTCAATGCCCATTAATTTGCATTTGACCCTGCTCTGTTCCCTTCTCCCCAACATGTAGAGCCCAAAGTCGGGCCTAAATATCTGAGAATCAACAGAACTCCCTACCACAGTGCCATTCCTTGTGCTGAAAATCAAACATTTCTTCCTTGTCCTTGTACTTCCTTGTACACCAGATGTTGATGGATTTATTGACACAAGTTGGTATGACTTACTCGCTTCTACTGATACCAGTGAATGGACATTATCTACACACATTATCCCCAATGGTTGGAGCTGTGGCTAAATACAGAGCAGTCAGCAAGATCAACTAAGTGTATGACACATAGGAGTTATAAGGTCACAATATTTTAAGCCATGAAAACTCTATAAAACAATATTGAAACTATCTACAACAATGCAACAACAATAATGTATTGCTTATTGCTCCCATTAGACTGAAGTTATCTTGGATCCATTTTCCAAATTGAAAAATGCCACCGTGTTATTACACAAAATTTCCCTCTTGGGACTTCCTCTTTTTGCAGAACTAATAGTCGGAGGAATAGGTAAACAGGCTCTAATGTGTAGCAATACCATGCCGTACCATTCTTCAATTAGCGAAATTTTTCCAAGATATAGTCTACTGATGAGGATAAGAAGCAACAAGGTACATTAAGCACTGAATAAAGCATTAAGCCTTAAAAAGCCTTTCATTATGAACGGTTAAGACATTTTAACTAGTTTTTTTGTGGCTTACAATGGCATTAGCTAAACTAAGTGAATGGTATTCGTACCTGCTCGCTTGCACACCTCTGCCCATGCGCTGATATCACTGGCGAGTAACTCTTAAATCTTGTGTCAATAAATTCAGCCGATCCTACTGCCTATCAATAGACCGACCTCACTAGGGGCCTCACCTGATCATAGAGGTACAGTCATACAGTAGCTGATTTTATTACTCATTTGTGATGGTGAAGGGACGAGGAATTTAGAAGAACAACATCACACGGTCTTATTAACAGGTGCCATTTTAAAGGGCAGTGCTATTGGTGCATGGAGACAAAGGACCTACAGAAAAATCGAAAAAGTGTTATGAGTAATGCCTGATGTTAGTGACTGCTCCAAGGGTGGAGGGACAGCTCATGCCTCTTTCAACATTGAGTCTCTGAATGAACAATGACGCATTGCATATTCTCTCTCTCTCTCTCTCACACACACACACACACACACACACACACACACAACATCTCTCCCTCACGCACATAGAAACACCCCTCTATCTCTGTTTCCCTCTCTTACACACAAAGCCATCTCTCCTTCACACGCATACAAACACCCCATGTCTGTTTCTTTCTCTCTTTCTCTAGAACACGCACAACCCATCTCTCCCTCATGTACATACAAACACCCCATATCTATCTATCTATCTATCTATCATACACACACAACCCCTCTCACCATCACATAAATACAAATACTCCTCTCTCTCTGTCTCTCTCTCTCAAAATAAAACTATAATTACCTGACCCTTCACCCTCTACTATTCTTTATATGGTCACAATAATATCAAGTCAAATGAGCCATTTTTGCGGTGTTGGTTTCTGTCAAAGATGTTAACAATATAACTAATGTAACGGTTTGCACTGGGCAGTCACACCCTGGGACCACAATTTGGAGGGCTATTGGTGGACATGTTGAAACCACACTGCATGACTCATTATGGTTTCAGACACTCACATGAATAATAAAACTCAAAATGTGTGATAAAGGCAGTAAAACAGCTTTTGAATGTGCATCTGAGTGTGTGTGTGTGTGCGTGTGCAGGTGTGCGTGTGTTTACCCACAGGTTCTGGCTGGAGGCATCGGCTGCATGGATACATAGGTAGGTCATGTCCTGCAAGACATGAACAAAACACTACTTCAGACCTCAAGCATGCTGCCAGCGAGGGGTTTTGGACCACCTTCTCCGCTGTCAAGGAAAACAAGATGAATTTATGCACAGAGTCAAGTCGCTTAAAGTTATGGCCCATGTCAGTTATGGTGATGGACATCTGTCACTCAGAAGCCTTGAAACTGATGTAGGCCCTTAAATCCAGTACAAACAACAATTTCTGGTCTAAATGTGCAGTAGGATGAGTAATGAACTATAAAACAAATCAATTTTTTTTAAAATACTTTTTAAACAAATATACTTCATTATTCAGGTCAATGTGGAGACTGAATAATGCATAAATCATGTAGTGACACCCAGGTTGTGAACCACTGGCCTACACCAGTTCTGAACATGATGTTTGGACCCTTTGTAAGCCTTTAATATGCATTTACCTGCGATCATTTGAAAAATAAACTTCTTGCCTTTTATTTTTACTTTAGTCCTACAACTTTTCTATGTGTACACAGTGATGGCTGGAGACCTTCACAGTGATCTTCCTTCTGTTGTTTCACCAGGTTTTGCCTCTTCTTGCTTAAATCACATAGTAATATTTCCAACTATGATATCCTTCCTAAACCATGATGCTTCAAAGGAGATACAACAGAGTCATGTGGCTGCATATTATTAAGGTTTTCTTTGTAAAGAGTAAATAAAAAGTGTAAATACTTAATGATTTACATACTTTTAAGACAAGCACATAGGTGTTGCTAGGTGCTTTGAAAGTTTTACTTTGGTTTTTGTAAAAAGTTGGCATTTTAGCGTAGCGGAGTGGAACTTGAGTAGGAGTTTAACGTGAGAGGGGCAAGCGTTGCACAAAACAGGGACACGTGCGCTCCCGGGTCACATAGGCAAACACATTCTGACCAATCACAAAGCTTGTGGACACATCTTGCCCAGAACTCGCTGGGATTCATAATATATCATTGTAAGGCTGCACAATAGCTTCAAGACGGGCAAAAACATTAAGAAACAAGCAAGTCCTCTCATCTTTTTTTAAGAATAAAAGAGGAAAAAGCAGTTTGACTAAGCAACACTGTGTGGATTCAAAAAGTGATTAAACTAATGTTAAAAGTTACAGAGAACAGTGTTCTGTTTTTCAACATATAACAGGTCAATAAATCAATCAAACTTTATTTATATAGCACCTTTCAAACAAATGCATGATATTCAAGGTGCTCTACATCTTGACTGACAAATAAACATAAAATAAGAAGTAAAGGACTAAGAGACCGATGCATACTCATAAAATATCGTTAGTAAAAAAAATAAAAGATCAAGAATTAAAAAATAAAAATAATCAGACAAAAGAGTGATAAAAAGATTTAAAACAATAATAAAACACAGCAATAATAGAACAAAAAAAAGGTAAATAGATAGTTCATTTGGTGAATGCGTTAACAGCTAGGAAGCACAAACTAAACTGACTTTCTGACAGGGACAGGTTGTTTGCTTAAGTTATAACTCTTTAACTCTGTCTGTTTGTATGTAAATGTGAGAGCAGGGCTTTACAGAAATGCACATTTTTCAGTGAACCTACCCTAGACAAATAAAGGTTATAAATGGTTTTCATTAACAAATTTGTTTAAACTTAAAAGTTTAAACAAATGGGAGGCAAATTCCATTTTTTTTCTATTAAGGAGTATATGTTATCTTGATATTTAAAAAAATGATATTTAGAAAATGTATTCCACCCCTACACCCCTGCACTAGCTGTAACTGTATTAACTGGTATACAGTTCACAACAAATAGCTGTTGTACTACAGTCTGTGCACTGGTGAGGGTTAATAATCAGTATCCCTGTGTATTCCGATGCTTAGTATCACAATGGACACAGTGTTGTTATATGTATTGCATCACAAGGTTGCTGGCTTTACCCAGCCCTAATGGTGATTCACTGGTCTTAGCCGCTGATGTCCTCAAATCCCCGCAACGTTCATAGAAAAGCAGCCCATATTTAAGACATTTCAGAGAAACAGATTTAACTTCATCTGGAGGATGACTGGACTAAATGTGTTGAATGTGTTGTGGGTTTTGCAAAGGATTGAGGGAAAGCAAAATTCTCTGTAACACAGTTTCCGCTTAAATTTTATGTGCCAGACACTCTCTCATTTAAAGATGCTATAAAACTCACAGATCTTGGCATAAGATTATAAATATATTGCCCATACAAAACTAATCTTTTGCTTATAAACTGATAATTAGACCAGAGTGGATAAAAAAAAACAAAACTTTATGTGCGTTTCATATACACACAGCCACCTCTAAGCAAAGTTTCCCATGTCGGGGCTTCACGTTTTACTTTCAAACATGAGTCATCACCACCCCCAGCTGGCTGAAAGGACACATCACAAAAAAATGAAACGTTCTCCACCCCCACTACAGAGGCCACAATAATCAAATTGTTTTGGTAACAAGCCAATATCAAAATTTTGAAAACGATACCATTTTACAATCAGTAGGTCCAATGCAACTCATTTTTCACTCTGAAACTCAGTGTTTTTATTCTAATGTAGCATTAAACCTGCATGTTCAAATACCTCAGACACTTAAAGCTGCAGTCATGCTCACGACTGTAAATCAAAATGAGAGAACACAGTCATACCATAGTATTTACTGTTACATCATGACATTTAATACGGGTACTCCAGTTTAAAATTAGTATTTGATGGGCTGGATCGTCTCCTGCTTGAAGGCTAGAAGCCGATGTTTCAATTAAAACTTTTGATGAATGTTTATACTTTTGTAAGTATAAAAGTGTGCATTGGATGGGATTTCTGTTTTTGCTGTGGTTTTGAAGCAGGTATGACGAATCATTCATTTTCACTGGTATTGGTGTCAATCACCAAAACTGTGGTCTTGTGAAATCCCCACTCTCCATGGTTACCACCGCACTGCAATGACCATTACTAAAGGCTTGTACACACAAATATCCACCTTATTTTGGAACGCAGAAGTAAACCATTGGTTGAACTTAATTTTTTTGTGCTGCACTTCTGTTTTATTGCTTCCCTGCTAACGAGCTTAACTACCTTATTTGATAATGTTGTAAGAGCACATCCAAAAATCAATCAGTTGTTGTACTAGCTGGTGCCGTGAAAACTGAGTTACCTAGCCACTGACCAGAAGTGCCCGACCAGAAATCTTACACACACACAAAAAAAATTGTGAAGTGACTGCTTCCATATATCTGTTAAAAATAAGGTGAATGCCATGCAAAATCTCTAAACATAATTTTAACAGCAACAAACTGACTGACATGTGACATCTTGGCATTGAAATTAAACAATAGCGGCCAACCTGGCTTTCCCACTCACCTCAAACACGGGCTTGGCATTGTTGTACACAGAAAGGATGTGGGTGATGCCATTCTGAGAAAGGCTTTCTCTGTTCTCTGCATCTGGGACAGCGACAGAGAGGCACAAATCACAGCGGAATTCTGTCAATGAACTTCACCACACCCAGCCTCCCACAAACACACACACACACACGCGCACACACAAAGCCCTGACCAGTCTGCGGCTTCAAAGGCAGGTCTGTAAGCTGCTACTTAACTGTCCTACAACATCTTCTTGTGCAGCTGGACATGTGGTGTCTTGGTCCTGTCACTTGAACTATTTTCAGCCATCTTGGGCCATCTTGTGAGGCCATCATCACAGTTGCTAAAGTTAGAAAGGTACAGATGCCACATTATCTTGGTATGGGTAGTGCCTTCCTGGCTAGGGAGCGCCACTCTAAGTATAGCTGACTCTACTCTTTTATGTGAGGCAACACTTAATAGTTTGTTATATCACTTTGCTTGAAGACTGTCTGTACATGCTTTAGCCTCCTCTTAGCTGCCTCATTGTCCCTGTGATCAATGACATCTATCAAATCTATGACTGACAGCAGAACTCCTCTCATATTGCAGGGTTATTACCCAATGTTATACATTAAAGAGGGATATAAAACCTTGGGTACTGGATTTCTGATGTCCACTGTGAATCTCTGTGGAAATTTGTGGAAATCATCAAAAAGCTCCAGATTTACAGATTTCTAATACATATTAAATCAACATTTTGTCCATATTAAATCAACATTTTGTCCAATGAAAAAATATGAGAACACCATTATGGGTTTGTTTTAGGTTAAAATGCATATAAAAATGAAGGGATCTCAGTCAACATATTTATAGAATATAACTGGAGGTTTTATTGTGATATTCCCCCTTATCTGTTCCTTCATCCCCTTCATCTCAGACCTAGTAGCTGGTTGCTTTTGGATTGAAAATCTTGCCATGCAAGACAAACTCCATTCAAAACATCACATTAACTTGAATCATGTTTGACTCACCTCTTATATTGCCAAGGTAGAGCCCATCGACAACCTGTGAAGCACCAGTCACAGACATGTTGCATTCAGGTTAGATATCCATTACTGTCCGAGCTTCAAGAACTTCACATGCCAGGCACGAGCGTGCTGGGCTGAACCAGAGTGGACTTAAGGCTTACGGCTTAAGACTTAAGAACAGGCTACCAGATAAGGAAATGTTCCTAAGACCCGAACAAGGCCTGAGGCAATCATGCATGATTATCAGGACAAAGTGATGAGCGGCGAGCAGCCACTGCAGCGTGCTGCTGTATCACCAGGCAGCAGCAGATGATCTTACATCCGTTACATATTATGATGCATAATTAACAAAGCCTGCAGAATATTTGATTCTGATGCTGACAATCCAAGACTGGGAAGGAGAAATTTCATTATTGTTTTGCAGTTATATGAATAACTACTATGAATTTTACACATTAACACTGGACTTTTAATTAACGCTATTAGCAAAGTAACAACATCCATTGCACGTCTGTCCTGGGGAGGGATCCCTCCTCTATGCTCCCCTGAGGTCTCTTCCTATTTTTTCTCCCTGTTTAAGGGTTGTTTTTTTAGGGAGTTGTTCCTCACCCAATGTGTGGGTCTAAGGACAGAGGATGTTGTATTTCTGTTAAGCCCCCTGAGACAAATTTGTAATTTGTGATGTTCGACTATATAAATAAAAATTGATTTGACTTGACTTAAAACTGAGCTGGAATGTCCCAATCACAATTAGGTGTATGCAAATACTGTGGAAAACTTAGATAACATTTTTTAGTGTGAGTGATAATCAATTGATTTAATTCCAAAAGGTAAACAGCATGAGTCCTTTTCAGAGGTGTGAGCAGAACAGTCAGCATTGGGAATTCAGCGTCTCTTGCTCAGGGGCACTCCAGCAAAGTGGCTTCATGCTGTTCCCAGGTGGACTCCGAACTGCCTGGTTAAACATCAGTCTAAACACTTATTATACCATCCTGCTATCCCAGGTTCCAGTAAAAAAAAAAAAAACTATATTTGACATAACAGAGCATGAAGATTTTAAAGATGATCTGGTCACAGATTTAGACACTTGTGTGCATGCCTTCATGGTGATTTAACATTAGTGGTGGCTGCATTTGGCCATCAAGCCCAAATCAGCCCTTCAGCTTAAGTCAAACTAGGCATGCTAAAGGCTTGGTTTGAGTTCAAAACATCATATGCACGCCGTCCAAATGCTACATGATCCATCGCATTGAAACTACTGGGCTACACTGGCTTTCTAACGGAGACGGTAAAAGCATCTGTCTGTGTTACAGTGATTTATTTACAAACACATCTGCAGATCAATGTAGGGCAGAGAAAGCATGTGACGTGATGGACTACGTCCGAGGGCTATCCATCACCAGCTTATGTTTCGCGACAAAACAAGGAGGAAAAAAAAAACATTATTAACAAGTGAAAAGCCTACCTTGTTCATTCCATTACCCATGGTGACTCAAAACCAATCTACGAGGATGTGCTCTGATTTAGAAAAGCGCTACGATATGTTAACATTGACCTGGAGCCAAGAGACGGGGCTGGACTAACTTCTGACTCACAACATAGCGGATAACCTGCGCGCAAGTCGCTCTGTGTCTCCGCCGCTCAGTAACATGATCAAGTTGAGGCTAAACCAATGCCATTATCTCAGCCTTTGGACCTCGTCGCGGCTCCACGGTGGTTCCGTCGTGGTGGATCTTCTTCCGGATTTTTTTTTTTTTTTTTTGACGTGAAACAACTGCAACTGCGGGCTCATCCGGTAAGTGACATCATGGCTGTGTTGCATTCAGCTGCTCAACAACAGGCCTTTCCTCTGCCTTCACCTCCGCACCGAGGCGCTGCTCTGGTCATCCGCTCGGAAATGAGCGTTAATGACTTTATATGGGATCCTCATACACACATTGTGGAGCTACAAACCTCTGCCTCGGAGCCCCCTGGATACTGGGAGAAAAAATTACCATCAAGCTTCAGCAGTACATTTATGACATGGAGCAAAAAGTATTAATGGACATATTCCGACATATATTAGGACTAATACTGATTTTTCATTATTGTTGATCTGTGTGATTAAATAAACATCAAATGCATGTACCCTGTTCAGTTTTGACATCCAAAAATATCAAAGCTGTATAATATTCACTAATTTTAACTTTAGTAATTTCATTTATAAAATGTTAATACTGGGAAATAACTCAGTTTATCCTCAGTCTATCAGTTTCTCATCATTAACAAATTCTTGCATTCCTTCTGCATCATTGTTGTGTTTGTTTTGGGACAGGTTTGTCTTGGAGACCCTGTGTCTCAATGAGATTACCTGTGCAAATAAAGGTGAAATTGAATAAATAAATAAATAAACAAATAAAACATTATCATACTATATTGCACTGCACTTTGCATTGATTTCATGTTTATAGACTTCCAAATTATTTTTAGGGCACCGTGTATATTCAGATGGACAGACAGGTGAGACAGGTCAGTAGATAGGAGCCTGAGAAACCAGTCAGTAGTGTAATTTTAGTGTCATTTAAATGGAAACTCAACTTTTGGGTGACATTGCCCACCAGTGCTTAATTACTTTGGCTATGACTGTGGTTATTAGCAGCCTTACAATCAGTATTATAAAACTGCATTGGATCACTTGAATTGAATGCTTTGATCGAGCACTTCAGGTAAAATGACCTCACCTAAACACTGATACAGATCACAGTGCAAAGACCACAAATCAAACTGCTGAAATTCCCTTGTCTGCCTGGAGGAAATGCCCTTGTCTGCCTGGAGGAAACTAGACACAGGTGAAATCAATCTGCCCTGAATCTGTGCTCCTACAATTAGGATGGGAAATCATTGTTCTGTTCGCTCTGCCACCAACCAGACCTGTGTCCCCTTACACTCCTCTAATATGTCTGAAAGTGAGTTATTCTTTATTGTTTCCGAGTTTGATTAATGCTGTTTATTTAGCTCCTTATATGACTAATTCCAGTGTTTAATTTTGCTCAGAGCATTTCATCATTGGGGTTCTGCTCCCTCACATTTCTGATCCATTTGTGTACAAATTATTCAGGAAACAGTCTCAAAACTTAAACTAGAATAAGAATGAGAAGGGCCATAGGGTCAACATAAGAATTTTTATTTGTATTTCTATAATACACAATGACCGTAAGAGGAAGAGATCTTCCAAAACGCAAAGACTGAGGTAATGTGGACAACTGACAAATATAGCGATATTGGTATGTGTGTATCCTTGTGTTGGTCTGCTGTTATCTTCAAGTTTATGTCATGGTCCTGTAGGAGGTTTACTTTTTCCACTGCTTGTTCTCGTAGTCCCACTTGGCAGAGAAGCCCTCCACTGGGTTGATCCTCATGTCCAGCATCCTCTGCAGCTCCTTCTCTTTGTACTCGGCCTCAAAAGTGTGGGGGACAGGTCCGTACACTGTGACGAGACAACAACAGTGAGGTAAAGGCTTTTGTTTGATTTTTAACCCAACTATTAGTTTCATTCTCCTTTGGGAAGAGCCATTGATCTTCTACAGATTGCACAAATATGACTCTCTCTCTGTTTATATCATTATCTATTTTCTGTGGAAGACATACCAAACTTCCTCTGCCAAAGAACAACCAGGCCAGTAAATCCAATAAAGAACAGCATCCCTCCAACCACGGATTTCCACTCTGAGGATCCCTTGTTCATTTCAGCAAAGCTTTGCTTGAAGCTGATGCGGTACACTGTCCAGTGTGGGGGGGGAAAAAGGCAAGATGACAGTAAGTAAAAACACAAATCTGAAACCATTTAGACATTACTAGTACTCATTCATTAACACATGCTGGTATCCCAATCATTCGAGTATAAATTCAGCAGTGATGAGCAACACAAAAACATGGGACAGTATTCAGTGAAGACGAGTGAAGTCCTACATGCAATCTTCTCATCATTAGAAAGAGTAGCCCAGGAGCCCTTCTCCTTCTCCTTCAGGGACTTCTGCTCTGCACTCAAGTTCTGCACATAGCAGATGTCGGGGAGGGGGTTCTCCCGCCTGTCAAAGTAGGCAGGGAGAGTATAGTCTTCTACCTTAGCAACACCTGCAGGGGGGAGACACAACATAAGTCATTACAACCCAATGTCCAATATCACTACCATGTCAATGCATGCCAGTCTATTTTGAAAGACGTTACCAATGGCAGTCTGTAAACACGACTGCTATATTATGATTTTCCAGAGCCGTCTTGATCTCAAATTGTATGCAGTTCTAATCACAATACTGACTGATCATACACACTGAAGGCCAGTGTGTATGGATGATTAGGGCTACACAGGCGTTTCATTTTACAAACTGCTAGCTGTACCTGGCAATAATCCAGAGCATGTGAAATACCACTTACCATGTCCTCCACGTACACACACAGACGTGGAAATGGCACGTTTGCCAACAAGGTGAAGAGCTCTGGTGGCCAGCATTCTGCAAAAAAAGGTTACTTAATAATTAAGCACATTTCTTAACATATCCAAGCTGATATGCAAGTATTAATATCCCAATCCCTCCCAACAAGTTAGTACCCGAGAAAATGACCCTAAACCGCCCGCAGGAGACCAGGTTTGCAATGCATGAAGAGAAAATGTCTGCATCAGTGAGAAAGATGATTAATTCCTGTTATTTCTCGGGAAAACTCGAAACGTAAGACTTGTCACAAGACTCCTACCCTCAGCGTTGACTTTCATCTGACAAACTCGGCTGATTTGTCGAAATTATACATTAATAATAAAAAGGGCATTACATGTAAGGTGTGCAGTTTCTATAAAATCGTGTATGACACTGATATGCCGGTGGATAGATCAATTTACTCTGTCAAAACAAGCCGGTGTCGTGCCGCTAAGCTAACTGCAAGCACAAGGTCACAGCGCCCGGAGCAAAAATCACCAGCGAAATGTTGATTATTTATTCATGCCAAAACTAAACACTCAACACTGTGACTGCGAGTGAAGAAACACTTTTAATACCACTCAACACAGCGCAGTAAGAAACGCGGTACGCACGACATTAGTGTCTTTTGCCTGCTGCTGTTGGCTAACTCGTTGCTAGCTAACGACAAGCCGGTAGTCCGTCCTGGTTTCTCCGCCTTTGCCAATGTCATTTCTTTACAGTCGCCATCTTCGGCTAAAATGTACGATACGGTTTAGACCATTCAAAACGTCTCCGTCGCCTTTCTCCCTTCATTCCCAATCAATGGAAACTAAGCTATTTATGTCCGAAGATACGGTAAATAAGAAACAACATACTGTGTGGGTCCTCCTTGCTCTTGTCCGCCTCTGCGCTAAAGGAAGTGTGACCGAGAGCGGAAATACGTAGAGGGGAGTAATTCACGACACGATTTACTATTTACGATACCTACAATCTGGTTTACGATACCACCGGTGCGGCAGAAACGAGTAGACAGATTAGCACAAGGTGGTTATTGTAACACAGGTTATTTTTTTCGTGCGTAAAAAGGTCTTTTTTGTTTTTTTTTTTGCTTTACATGAATCTCATAGAAGGTGTAGGGTCAGCCGTATACTGTAGGAAAAAGGTGACAGCGGTGTTGCATGTGTACTTTTCCTCGGGCATGGTCATATTCAGCTAACGCTAGCAAGCAGCAGTACCTTTTTACCCTGTTTTTGTAGCTAGTCAGCTGTAGCTGGCAGAGATCTGTCCGAGCATCAGTTCTGCCTACCTGACCGTAAACATGCCTATTATACTGACAACTCAGGCTTACTGTAAAATGCTTTTACATGCTGCAAAGTATCCCCACTGCGCCGTCAACGGGCTGCTGGTGGCAGAGAAGGTGAAGGAGAAAAAGAAAGATAGCCACCCTGCCCCGATCCTGTGCGTGGACTGTGTCCCGCTTTTCCACGGTACGCTGGCTTTGGCACCAATGCTGGAAGTAGCTCTGACGCTGGTGAGTAGCTGTTTTAATGGAGCCACAGTGTAATACACTTTTTTAAATTTCTTGCTCTGACGGGGACTGACACCGTTTTGTTCTCCTCATGACCCCTGCCCAGATCGATACCTGGTGTAAAGAAAACAGATACGTCATTGCTGGATATTATCAAGCCAATGAACGCTCGAAGGACTTCAGGTAACACAGCCCGATGCAGCCTTCATCCTGATTTTCATTACAACCATAAGTGTTTACACAGGGGATAGGACAATGTGCTTATTTCCAGATTTAATATTATCATGATACTTGGGTGCTGATTTGATATGTGTTGCGGTTCGATATTATCTTTTATCACAATTTGTTTTTTTGAATAATCCTGTAATTTGTGGATGTAAAGTTCCATTAAGCTCTGATTATCCTAAAGGTCACAACCGGTCATTTTACACAGTGATGTCAACTTTCAAAAATGGTCTCACTACAATGAAATGGCTCCTGTGGGGGCTAACATCGTCAAACATGAATCAATATGCATTGTCCCTTTTTAAATAAATAAATAAATGAAATGAAATTGGGCTCACTGAATCCACAAGAGTCTCAGCTTCCCAGTTATACCAAATGTATGCAACTCCAGGACTGGTTAGGCTCCATTATGCAGAAATACATCATTTTAGAATAAGCGAAAAGAATACATTTGCACTGCAGGCAAAAATCTGCATGGATTTTGCCTCAAACTGCGTGGGGATTAACATAAGGCAGGCTGATTTGCAAAGGCGAGAGCTGTGGGTGCACATAGATATAATTTTCATTTAGATATCATGAGGTCAGAGGTCAAGGGACCCCTTTGAATATTTATTATTATTTAGCCCCCTTGCTGACAACATAGCATGACATTCTACAAAAGAGTCCTTAGGTTGTCTAGTTTCATATGATACCAGTATCTTCACTTTAAATTGATTCCGTAATGATAAAAAAAAGTAAAAAGAATCTCTATACTTAGTGAGTTGATTTTTTTTCCACTCCTTTGATTAACTATGTAAAAAGTCTTCTCAGCCCCACTCTGATATGAAATGTTTCTGCTCCTCTGTGCTACAGACCCAATCAGGTTGCTGAAAAAGTTGCTGCCAGGATTTCGGAGAACTTCAGTGAAGCTGCCATTGTGATGGTACAAATAAGTCATTCAGGCTTTTTCTCAAAGCTTTTCCACAATGGATCTGTCACCTACTGAGCATTTTGGCAACAGTGCACTTCTAATTTTCCTCCACTTTTTCCCCTCAGGTGGATAATAGCAGGTTGACGATGAGCTGTTTTGAGCCCATTGTGCTTATCTATGATCACCATGAGAACAAGTGGAAAAGCAGAGATGTTAATACGTAAGTGTGTTTTATAGGAAGACCTATCCTCCTGCTAGGCCAATATACTGTGATACCAACAATATAGACACATTGAGTTTAACATCAGCTCCAAGTATTCTAATCATTAGAAGATGAGCTGTACTTTGTGTTGGACATGCTTTGGACGCTTAGGCTCAATCTAAAGTTTTGGTCTGTGTTCCAGCGACTGTTTTGAGGACTGGCTCGAGGCACAGAAGATCACGTCTGCTTTGCTAGAGGGCCGGTCCTACGAGAACCTGATCGACTTCGACAATCACCTGGACGACCTGAGGAATGACTGGACCAACCCTGTGATCAACAAGTCCGTGTTGGATCTGTGCTAAGACTCTGGGTCGGGACTATCCTGGACAAAAAAACAAAGATATTGCTGCCAATTCAGCATGCGTGTCGCTACTTTAAGTGTAGCACAGGATTACAACGTGCTGAATACAACGTCTTTGTTCCAGTAAAAGGCTCTCATATTGACGAGAACTTGTGGAGCACTGATCAGTTTAGGCCAAAATCTCTCAAGGGCAAGCGCGATACATGCACTGTTGGCATATGTGTACTCCTCAGTAGATGATACTGAGATAATTAAGGCAATTCTGTTTCGGAATGCAACTTCTTTTTATTTTATTTTCTGCAACGGTTTGTGTTTGTTCTTAGTTGTGTGCATAAATTTTACTTCTAGAGAATTTATTCTATCTATTTTTTCCCTCCATTTTTTTTTCAGGGCTACAAGCCATACAGAGATACTGTTATAAATTATTTAAAGATTTAGGTATTGATTGTGTTAACGAGATACGGTTAAGGAGATGTGTGAAATTCTTTAAGTCCTTAATAACATTGTTAGATCTTTGGACCCCCACAAACACACACACACAGACAGTATATAGTGCTGAAGTTGTACAATTGTGAGCACAAATTGAGTGAGTTCATAATACTTGGATTAAGACGGTCATTAAAAATTGGTCTCATCTGACTTTATGTCAAATGCCATCATAAGTTCTGCGGAGTTGCATCAGCAGTGAATTGGTGACTGACTCAAAGTTTTGGCTTATGCTATGATGATGATGCTAACATTTTTTTTTTCCTGCAGTGAGTCTCCTTTTATTGTCACTGGTGCCACTTCAGAAAGTCCCTGCTGATCATATATGTTGGAGTTTTGGCTCATTTGTTTCTAGCTCTGGGAAACTTGTTCATGGCGGCACATTTAAGGAACCAGGGTCACAGGAGTATCTGAATTCTGTTTTGTTGTGGGTGTTTGCTTTAAAAATTGGGCAATATATTTATTCATGATTAATTAAATCATAATGACTAGATTCTGCTATTTGGTAGGTAATAAACTGAGATGCTTTATATAAAGGTTCAGAAATAACTTTGTATTTGAGATTAGATTTAATCAGTGAGAGCTAATTAGTCAAAATCATTGTGAACTTTTTTTTTTTATAAAAAATTGTATAAACTGAATGTATGATTAAAAAACAGTTTTGACAATTTTGTCAAACTTGTTTAATGCTATTTAATGAATTAACTTGCTACGTGTGTGATGCCACTGCCATGGTGACTGAGACCATGAGAAATAGAGAAAACAGCAGTCTAATACACCAGTTCCTGACCTTTTCTGTTTTGTACATTTTGGTTGGATGAAAAGTTTGGACGGTCGAGGCTGCTGTCAGGGCATTATCGCTGCACTTGAGCCAGGTGGACTGTGACAGGGCAGTGGGGTTTATGATACTGCTGTCTGCATACAAAAACAGGAAATGTGATATTGAAGATCACCTGAAGGTTTTTTTTTCTCCTTTGCCAAATCATGATGACATAAGAAAACACAAAAGAGCAAAACAACACTACTGTTGACCCCATGTTTTTTAACTAAGGCTTATAACCACACATCTCAGAATTTTTGGCCTGAGATTTTGGCAATCCCACCCTAAATTACGATTATTGTTTGTCGCTAGATACATTATTGATCCCTGCAAGGAAATTACTTCATCACACAGCAAAATAAGACATGACATCAAACAAAATCACTAATAAAAAATACAGTAAGAGCAATACAACAATTACACAGCAGATCAAAATGTTAATCCAACATTATTAAAGGGATGAATAGATGCAAAAGTAAAGGATTTCGAGTTGTACAGGAAAATACACTGACCCTTGTTCCCTTACACTTGCATAATGTTTTGTCTTGGCTAGCCTCCAGGATCATCCTCATGGCTCTTCTCTCATCACACTCCCACCTTCACAGATTTTGCTCTGATCTGCTTCATTCCCTTGACAATTTAGACTCTTTCCCTGCCCCTTTTTTCACATAAAAACCACACAATGATCACCTTGACCAACAGGCCTAAGATACTCCCTGGCAAAATATAAAATAGGGTCCATTCACTTTCTATGACAGTTACGATTCTTCAGCATTTATTCAACATTAATATTCATTAAACACAGTCAGATAAACAGATTCAGTCTTAGTCTCTGATGTCTCTGATCACAGAATTATTTTGACAATTCATTTCCATGCCTTGATAGTCAAAAAGGTTACCATATTCATTTTGAATGGAGTGCTTACTGAAATATTAATTACTTCAGTAAGCCTGAAGCAAGGCGGGAGGTAGAGAACTCGTTTGATCTTAATTTAACTCTAATTGACTTGATTTCTTGGGTAACACTTTACAATAACAGTACAACACTTAATGTTAGTTAACGTTAGTCAATGCCGTAATGGTTAATTAACTGTTAGTTAATGATTATTATGGCATTTACTAATGTTAATAATATCTACAATAACCCTTAAATAACATTAATTAATACCTTAGCATGAACAGCATTAGTAAATGATTCTTAGACACATTAGTTAATGGTTAGTTGACTGTTACTTAATGTTTATTACCTGTTACATAATGTTGATTACGGCATTAACTAACGTTAATTGTTGTACTCTTATTGTAAAGTATTACCATTTCTTGTAAAAACATAAAAAGGCAATGAGCAACACAGCGATACATGACCTGAAAATTTGCAAGAAGATTATTAAAATCTTACAAGAGATTAGCTTAAAGGCCGAAGCTGAAAATTGAAACAAAACAAACAAACAAAAAAAACAAAAACAAAAACAAAAACGAGAGAAATTGGAACACTACCAAAACTATGGGAAAATGCCCAGAAAGCTATATTTATGTCTATTGTATTGTCTATTTAAAATTGCATTACATGAAAAAATTGTTTATTTTTGGCTAAATTTTCCGGTTATTTTGTTGTAAGTTTTTACTCATTTCTAGTTTTGGGTTAGTTCTTAAGCTGTTCAAGAAGTCAAATGAATCTGTCCAGCTCTCAAGGTTTAAAGGCAGCTGCAGTTGCTCCCTCCTGCTTATCGCTTGGTAAATATCGCCACCAAGCGGCAGCGGGGTGTAACTGTCGGTGCTGTCACGTGATCTGCCTCCTTCCGCGCCACACAGAGGAAATAACAGGAGACGATGCTTTCATCACGGCATGTCTAGAATCGTGACACCAGTTTAAAGTTTATTTCCTGTGGAAAAAAATTAATGGTGAACTTACTTGTACAGGAAAAATGGTTGAATACGTTTAAATAAGTTTGAAGGGAGAACAAAATAGTCCTCAATGTCTGCCTGTCGTTCATGACGGAGCTGCCACTTCCTGTGTTTTCTTTGTAGTTTCCGGCAACTTGCACAGCGCGGGAACATTCACCAGCTCCACTGTAGGCGTCCCGGCGCTAACACACAGTTTCTGTAAACAAATAATCCCACGGTACAAACTATGGACCCCTCGGAGGTAGAGTTCCTCGCCGAGAAAGAGATGGTGAAGATCATACCAAACTTCAGTCTCGACAAGATTTATTTGATCGGGGTGAGTCTCGTCACGGCGGATTAAAAACCAAAAGAGTTGACAGGCTCAGGTTGTCAGTGAGTCAATGGTTTGTTCAATCTACACATGTTAGTTTGCTCACTGTGGCTCAGTGTTAGAGTAAGCCGCCTCACTCACAGTAAACAACTTTATGATGTGGCTAAAGATGGAGGCCAAGTGCTGCTGTGTCTTGGTTCATTGTACCTTCAAATTGTTTTCTTTTCGTCGTAAGGGCGACCTTGGTCCCTTCAACCCCGGGCTGCCTGTGGATGTCCCTGTGTGGCTGGCCCTCAACCTGAAGCAGAGACAGAAATGTAGGATTGTGCCTCCTGAGTGGATGGATGTCGGTAAGGAGGAAAAAGCATTTAAACATTTTTGTGTGGGTCAATGAAACTTTGTCAAAGTGATCTGTGAAAAACCAGCAGGTATCTTAGTAAGGTGCTGGACCACCACAAGCCACCAGGATATAGATTGTCCAAGTGTCTGGAGCACCATGCTTTCAAAAGATAGCCCCTCATTTGCTGTTTTACCTGTCTGTCACACCTATTGGTCAGAAATCTCCCATGGGTGTTCATTTGGCTTGATCTGGTCCTTGTGAAGGGCATAGCATATGATTCACCACATTTTCATCCTCATGGATGGGGGCACTGTCATGCTGGAAGAGAGCACCTCCATCAGGATGTAAATGTGTCATCATAGGAACTTTGTATTGATTTGCAGTGAACTTTCCCTCAAAGAGGACAGGTGGAGCCAAACCATCCCAGGAAAAGGCCACTGTAGAGGCCAAGCATTCACCACTGAACTCTTAAATGTGCATTTGTTGTCATAATGAGGGGTTTATGCACTGCAGCCCTGCTATAATATCCCTCTCTATGTACATTATCTGTCGGAAGAATGGCACTCCATCCCTCCAGTAGAGTTACAGAGAGGTGGAGAATTTATACCAGGAGGCATTGAAGCTGTTGTGGCAGCTTGTTGGGGGTCCACCACTTTACTAAAACACTTAATGGTGTTTTTTTCTCTATTTTGTCATCTGTAGATATGTATGCTACTGAAATGAAAGTGAGTTATGGCCCAGGCTGCTGCTAGTTTTCTAGCCTAACAGGTGGTATTTAACAGCATTCACCTGGTGCCGCAGGTGTAAATCTGCTCCTGATTAGATGGCCAGATTGAATAGCAGCTGATTGAGGGGCTTGAGCTTGACTGTTGTGAGGCCATTAGCCATCATCATAATCAGTTATAAGCAATTTGATCAAATGACAGTACAGTACTTCAAAGATGGCATAGATGAACAAGTTTTTACATTTATACTATCGCAGTTGCAGGGCTCAATGTTCTCTGGCACCTAACCTGACTGACTGGATGCAGACTGACACTGGGCGACTATTTCAGTCTGCAGTCTCCTCCCCTTCTAACACCGAAACTATTTTGCAAGGGCATCGTAATGGGCTTAGCTCTGCCCATGACGATTTTGATTGTTTTAAAAAGAAAAAAAAACAAGCCAGAGCTTTGTAAAAACTACTTAATTGAAAAGTTTATTTCCTCCATTACAGGCTGCTTTTTCTTTTTTCTTTTCAACTTTTAAGGAATTTTCCTTGCTATAAACCTCGCAGTTTTTTAAACTTCAAACTCACTGTGTTCCCCACTGTGCTACCTCTCATGGTCCTGGGTACTTGATAACTAAATAGGGCCCTTCTGTTAAAACACTGTCCTTGGCATGCTTTTCATAATGTGTTTTCTGTTACACATTACCTTAAGAACAAATAATAGTACAAATGATCTAAACAGTGCAATTCAAGAGAAAAAGCATTACATTTTTTCCAGAGCTGTGAGGTGCTTAAAATACTTTGATCTTGGAAATTCTTTAACAGTTTGACAACTCCAGTAACCATTAACAGCCACCTCGACCAGTTGACAGATTTCAGTAATGTTGATATATATGCTAAACTCCTGGAGTTGGCCATTTAGTGTTAAATTATTTTTTCTGACTTTTTCTGACTGCTTCTCTCTAATGTTGGCAGACAAACTGGAGGAGATCCGCGAGCTTGAGAGGAAAGAGGATGCTTTTACGCCTGTTCCTAGTCCCTACTATATGGAGTTAACCAAACTGCTACTAAACCAGTGAGTGACATAAGATAATATGAAACTTCACTAATATCTGTGAGGAAACTGGGAGCTCCCCTCTTACTGTGCCTGCTAGTGTTCATGGCAGTTACGTGTTTGTGAAATTGCAGCCAGATTCCTTGCGCGTGTGGGATGCTCTCCCCTAATGTGAAGGGTTGTGTGTTTGCGTAGTGCCTCCGACAACATTCCTAAGGCAGATGAGATCCGGACGCTGGTGAAAGACATCTGGGACACGCGGATCGCCAAACTCCGCCTGTCTGCTGACAGCTTCATCAGCCAGCAGGAGGCTCATGCCAAGGTAATTGGCATGAATTGGCATCAATGCTCACTGTGTCAAGATGATTTTAGATTTAAAAAAAAAACAAACTATAATGGCTATCAATATTTGTTGCCAGTTAAGTCAGATAATTGTAATCGCATCTTGCAAACATGTTAATTTATTTACCCATTTACCTATTGTTTCACCTACCTGTCATGTAGCCCTGCTGCTTTCAGCTTCACTGTAACTAAAGGGAGATATAAATACATGCCAGAATTGCAGATACCTGATAGTTTTCCAGTTTATTTTTTCAAGCAAGCATACATGGCACCTGACCCGTCGTCTCTTTTGTCCTGTAGCTGGACAACCTGACGCTGATGGAGATTAACACCACACGTACGTTCCTTCTTGACTCTCTCAACTGTATGTACAAACTACGCTCCAATCTGCAGCCTGGCTCTAACAAGGGAAAAGCCCTGGACTATTGACCTGAGAGATGAGGGCGTGGGTCTCATCCCAACATGGACCCAGCGCTGAAGGCTTTGGTAAGAGCCTTTGACTGAGGCTCATGGCTCAAAGCCCCTGCCTGCTGAACAGGACTTGAATTGTTGGAAAGACTTTTCACCCAAGTGGAGCACAATAATTTTGTGAATGCCAGAATTACTTTAACGACCAGAACTTCTCAGCCAATTAACGGATTGTATCTTTTCCAAGGAGAGAGATGTATAGTGTGAATATGTGCTTACTGAAAGCATATTGGCTTTGTACATAGGTGCGAATGGCAAGCTACATTCATTTGGAATGCCAACTCTCAGCTATAAACAGTCACATGTGTCAATACCTCTGAGACTAGCCAATACATATAAAAAGTATATGTGGGTGTGTATGTTTTCCCTCCTCACAGAATGTAATGCAATGAATGTGCAACAGAAAATTATATATCATGTTTATCAGTTGGCATGTACGCTGTTAAACTTCTCTGGTGTGTATACTATTCCTGGTGCTAGTCAGAAACATGCAGGGATCCTCTGCTCAAACCCTAACTTTGTGAAGTGTGTAAGCAGAAATGTGGTTAACAGCCTTACATTTTAGTGATTAATTATTGTGTTGTGGTTGTATTTGCATCTGAATATTTCACAGAGCTTTCCCGATTAATGTACTACACACTTGTGATGTATGGATTGATTTAGACTGATTAAATGGTAAATTAATAATTGTGGTCTAAGAAAACAGCAGTGTGTGTATACTATGTTGCTATGTGTGGATATTTGACATTTAAATACACAATGTTGTATTGTTGGTTGGCGTTATGGTGCTGAAGATATTAACATGGATTTAATATTATCTTTTTTTTTTTTTAAACAAATACTTAAAAGTATTTGGTGCTGGACAAAGCCTGATAAGGACAATAACCCAAAAGTCCACACTGTATTACTGCCATCTCCATCTAAACATTAACAGTAATTGGTAAATGAATGGCCAAATGGGAGCAGTGCAATGTGGGTATTATTCTTAATACTGTCATCATCATTATTTGGTTATTTTTCATTACTTTTGTTCAACATTCATAAATTCACAGATTGAATTGTGGAGCTCCTGACCACAAAGAAGGGTCCCTCAGCTGGGAAACAATTTTTTGCTGTGCATGTCTGGTGACTTTGCACAGCAGCATTGTTCACGGTGTTATACTCTTCCTGGCTAATGATTTCTAAATGTGTGCACTGACCAGTTTCAATGTTTTTTGGTCCCATTTGAAGACAGTTATCAATATTAGAGACGTTAGGACATCCAAGATTGCCCCCCCCGCCGCCACCCAAAAACAGACAAGTTGATGTTTAACATTTTTGAAATATTTTATTTTCTTTTTTGTCTGAAATCACAGCCATATATTCATAAATACCTAATTACTACATTCAACAAAGAATATATTACATTACAATGAATTCAAACAAGTACATTTTAAAAACAAGATTTCACAGCATCTAGACATCCTCCACTGAGTAAGGGGGCTATTGCGTGGGTTGGAGACAGAGGGCAGGGAGGCGGGTCAGGGGCCGTACTGTACTGCACCTCCTTCCCTCGCTCATTGGCAGCTAACCTCAGCACAGGTGCTCCCTTGCAAACTGATAGGCTGCGCTCTTGGCTCTGCTCTGTTCTATTAAAAATGACCGGCTGTACTCGTTAATATCCCTCTGATCTGAAATGGTGCGGTCTAAGGCGGGGCCTCATTTAATGAAAGGTCACATAATTAGATTAAATGAGATTTTAAAGGTGTGTTGGTAAAAATGAACGTCGTCATTCTGTCAGCTTTTGTGCACATATGAAAGAGGTGTGAGTGTAACGCGACAGACGTCCTGCAGTGCTTTGCACACACCACAGGACTTCAGCACACTAACGTTAAACGAAAGGCCTTGATCACGGAGGATGCTTCTCATTTGGGGAACTGCATCTTATTTATGTGCTCTCAAACTCTTGAGGCACTTGTTATTAAAATATGGAGGGTTGTGCTTCATTTTCATAAATAGGCTTTGAATAATGATGTGGGTTTGGATGAAATTAAGCTTTTTTTTTTTTTTTTTTAAATAAATTAGGCTCCAAACATACCTACATTCCTCACTCGATGCCACCACCGTAACTTCTGTGGTGGAGATAGCCCCCCTTAACCCAAACCAAAGACTTGTACACCTAGTATGCTGTCTCTGACGTTTTCCAATCACACAGTCAAGCACGAGGCTGGGGCAACGTGAGTGCAACTCTGTGACAGTGTAGAGTTTCAGCGTGAAACCCATGACTGAAACTCGGACCACTCAGACAGACAGGGCAGAGCTGACAGGGGATGAGGGTGAGGCAGACAGGACAAGTGAGAAGACTTGAAGGGGCCTAGACAGGGACATGGCAGGGTAAAGGCAAATGCTGCTTTTAGAACATCCTAGAAATGCCCCGTTTAGGACAATTTTCACCATTATTTCCATTTCATGTAATTTACTGGATGATGTTGGCAAACTAAGACCTCTCACTGACTTTAAATAATGAAGGTCCTCAGATAGGGGAATGCAGGAAAATCTGTTTTCCACAAAACTGACATCAAAGTAAATGGGATCACAATTATTGAACAATGAAACATGGCCATTCAGACTCAAATGTTGGCTACCTAATTGCAACTCATTTTAAAACAAAGAATCCAAAATGGTCTTATGTGACTTTTTTATTATTATTATTTTGGCACTGTTTTCCTTTATGGCTGCTGATAAGGGCTGTGACCTTGTAAGGCGTAATATTATGCAAACTGTCATTGTTTGGTACTGAGTCCAATGCTGTATAATGTTACATAGAGCAAAGTAAAGGTCCAGTGGTAGGATAAGGTCCATAAAGAATGGGACTGCCTGGCCGTCAGTCCATCAGCTGGCTGCTTAAGAGACTATGTGCATGTCTATTGGGCAGAACTCCTTTCATGTTAGTTTACGATGCAAAACAGTCAAGTATTAGGCAACTTTATCAAACTGATGTCCACCTCAGGTAACAAGTGACTCAAACCAAATGGTGCCAATGTGGCTGTCAGTTGGTTTTCTGTATGAGCACATGACAAGCTAACTAGTCAAACCAGGAGCAGTGACACATGCTGTTATTAAACAAGAGGAACAATACCTGACCAGAGGTGTTGATATGGGCATTAAAA